>JAOXYI010183763.1:0-11290 GCA_028566495.1 Lithophaga antillarum | reverse complement strand
TGGCCCTTTTTGGCCCCTTTTTCCTGAAACCATAGGGGCCACAACCTCCAAATGCAAGAATCATTGTGTCAAAATATGAAATGGATTGGTTCACTAGAACAAAAGTTATCATGCGAAAACTAACTGTCTACAGATGGAAAACTACGACGATGACAACGACGACAGCATCATACCATAATACGACCGCAAAAATTTTGTGGTTGTATAAAAATTAAAGAACGTGTCTGTATGCCACAAACACCACACTGTACAGATTCTTTATTAGAGTAAAACAAGTCACCAAAACTTTTGTATCAAAATTTTGAAAGAATAATAAATATAACACTGAAGCTATCGAATGCAAATCACAGAAAGTTCGAATTTAAAATTTCAAGGGCCTTAATTCCAGCACGACAAAAGTAAAATCCTTCCAAAATTGAAACTCACCTGTATTTGATAATTTGGAATATTGTGTATAAATTCCAAAAGAATCAGTCATATGACTAAAGTAATGTAACAAAATGCATAGAAAGTGTTATTTGTCGAAATTTTGAGAGCCATTACACTACAATGACGAAAGTAGAATTGGTCAAAATCAAAACTGAAGAAGATTGAAACTTAAATAGCTTATGATTTTGACAGCTGCAAAGTCATAGCAATAACTGACATAATCTTTTGGGTTACATAAGCTAAAAATTGAACTGTTGTCCCTTCATCTTTTTTTCTACTGGTTTGAAGAAAACCTTAATGTCCACCTAGACTGTTATCAAAGATTTTTTTTACCATATGAATAAGTATATACTTTATATTATTTATACACTGGAGTAAAGGTTAATTGGTTTGGGATTTAGTCACTTTGAGCAGGTGATTTCAGAAATCACAGACCAATCTGAATGTTGATCTGTATCACCTTTGAAAGTGTTGGCAATAGTTTCAAGATTTGCTCATTTCACATGATATTCACAGGAAGTTCAGGCTAATAATGAACCTACCCTAGGTGCTGGTTTAGCCAACTCTGGTTTATTTTCTTTTCCTGCTAATCTCCTGCCAAGTCCTGTATCTATTTTTGCTCCAGGTCTAGGTTTACCCAACCCTGAATCTGTCTTAGCCGCACCTCTTCCTCTACCAACACCCTGAGTAGCCTGGGTGGTAACAATAGGTGGGGGAGGGACTTTATAGACAGGCAGATGAGCCTTCTGCATCTCTGCTATCACTACATCATCTGTAATCTCTTTCTATTGTAAAAACAGAAATATTAACTTTATGGTAAAAGGCTGAACAAAATTTTGTAAATGTGAATAAGTTCATCAATGGATTAGTTCCATTTTTTCTGATTTCTGAAAAAAGCTGTCAATATTTTACGGAATAAACAAAACACATTAACAAATATAAGATAACAAAAAAAAGCCCCCAAAACTCTGTAATAATGAAGGTAATTTTATTCTTTTCAGTAAAATAATATTTTTTGGCTCACAACTTCCTATTCCACAGAAAACTAATAAGCATCCAAGTTACAGACAGAAGCAAGTGTGTAATAAACATATAAACAGTGCTAAATTGTGCTGCACCTCTGTTCAAATAACAGCTTTTGTGCTATGTCAACCCTTCATGCCAGCCACTTTTTTTTCCCTAAAATAAACAAATTTTCATAAATTTAGAGATATCTGATATCATTATAAAAAACGGAAGTATCGAGAGGGTTTGTTTTCAGTATATGCTGAACAGTTTAACTTAAACTATACAGTATACAAATCATTTAACACCTTCATACAAATTTAAATCAATTAATAATATTCAGAAACAAGAGGTTTAACTTATATAAATTTGTATCCCTATATGCTGATTTGTCTAAAAGTTTTTTTGTATTATATAGAATCACATTCATAAATTAACAAAACTTGGAATGGGTTGTTATTTTCTGCTTTGGACTAACCATCAAGATACATTATAAAATGTTACATATAGTTCCTTAGAAATCATACCTCAACTTGTTGTCTAAGCTTTGTAACCCATTTATCAACTTTCTGATGTAAGTGAGCTCTCTCAGGATCAGAGCTGAAAAAAAACAATAATCTGATTATTTTTAATTTGCTACACTTGAATACCTTTTCAAATTAATATTTACTCTTTCAGAATTTCATAAATGTCTTGCAAGTTCAAGAAAATTTTTTCTTTCCCATTAGCTGAACTCAACAAAACAACAGATAAAAATAACCTTTATTCTTGATGAGAAAAAAAAAAAAGCAAAATACAGCTGCTTAAAGGCAATACAAATAATCATTGACATAGTGCAATCTGCCACTGGCCAAATGTTCTAAAATAAATTTTCAGCGTAAATTCATTTATTAATGTTGAGTTTTATTATTTATCATAGTCAAGTAAGTTTGTTTGTTATAATTAAAGATTTGTGCTGAAATGTGTATTTTTTTCAGAATCCATGAAATTCTAAAACAAGCAATCTAAGATAGGCCATTCAACACAAGATTTAGTCCACCAATATTGCTAATAAATAACATATCTTAAGCTTTCTTGGAAAAAGGTAATCTGCACTAGATTAACTTTGAACTATACAATATAAAGATTATTGAAAGAGTAGATGAAAAAAGGATAAGCAAAGAAGTTCAACATTTTATGCATAGTGAATCAAATAGGACATTCAATTTCATCCAGTGACAATGGAAAACTACATATGATTCACTGACTGCCACGCTTTGAATATTCTATGTGCAAAAGCTGTCTTTTGGTATCCTTACTACAAAAAACCCTTTATTAGCAGTTTTTTTACAAACATTTTGAACATTTTAAAAAACTATAAGTTTACCTACAGTTAATCAAAACCTTATTTGATATTGAAGAAAAACCAAGGAAATTAAATCAGGAATTACTTTCACCAATGCTAATATAAAATGCATGTTATGACATCAAGATGCTCCTGCATCTGACCCCAAATCTTCAGCATCTCCAAGGCATATCTCCCTGAATTTTCCTTCTAGCATATCACATGCATGCATGCCTATAAATCATCTCTTATGTTTAAACTTTTTTGAAAAAAGTTTAGTCCACCAATATGTGTTGAAACACAAACTTAAGTACTTTCTGTATATTGTTATATACATTAATATTTGGTTCCCATTGACTTGTAGCCAGCAAGCCAAAGCAATGGCTTGGGTCACTGCAAACTGTTCTGTATATTAGCTGGTGTGACATACAGATCATTCATTACCTGTCATGATATAAATTTTCTAGTAACGTATAGACTTCCGATTCCTGTCGGGATCGTAGCACAGTTTGTAGGTTGGCCTCTAGGTAGGCTCTTGTCTTTGTGACATCATGCAGTACTTGTTCTGCATCACTGAATCCAGGAGGGAGAGGAGCATTAAAATGATGGGGAGACAACTCTGGAACAGACTTATATGGCGTAGTAAAATTTTTCGCTGATGAAGATGACTGAAAATAAATTGTTCGATAGATATACATTTTAAAATATTACAAGATGCATTGTGGTGAAACCAATTGTACAGTATAATTCAAATTATCTTTATTTATGATTAGAGACTGAACCCTCAGAGGCTATTCTGGACTTTTTCTGACAAAATCAGAACAATAAAACACAAAAAAGTCCATTTTGACTCTATTATTCTGATTATACTATGGGAAGCCTGTTCTGAAGTTGTCATAATAATATGTTATCCTTAATATCGTTATTTAAGGATTATAATACAAGTATTACTGAAATCTAATATGATTGTCCGTAAAGAAACCATGTTGGTGTTTATAACAAGATTTAATCACAGATTTCAATTTTAACCTGACTGTTTTTACAGTCAGTGGACATAATTGTCACCTTCAATATTTCACTAAATATTTCATATAAAAACTACATTTTTTTCAAAAAATTCTTTTGAAGTCGTTTCTTTTTCAATTTCAATGAATTTTTACCACCAAACATAGAAATTCATACAGTTTCATTGCATATTTAAACATAATTTTTTGACTTGCAGTTTTAAAGAATCAATGATTTAAACAGAAAGTTTAATTTTTTACGTCACAAGTTCCCTATATAATCAATTAAAACTGTGACACAAAAAATTTAACTCTCTGTTTAAATCATGAATTCTTTCAGATCTCAATTAACAAAATTATGTCCAAATAAACAAAGCAACTCAAAAATTTCTGTGTTTAGTAGTGGAATTTCATCATTTAAATCTGACAAAAAATGGCTTCAGGCGAGTTTTTTCATATGTACTTTTTGTATGAAATATATAGTGAAAAACCAAAGATGAACAATTATGTCCAATCACTGTATGGCATCAGTTTAATACATTTTCATAAAGAAACTAATATCTCCCTTGGGAACCCTACTGTTGTTCCAGAATTAGTCCAGTTTAAATATATCACTGTAAATAAACCACCAACTTTCTTCAGAATGCTGTACTTTGCTATAAATATCAGTCAGTTTGAATATATTATTGAAAAGAATCCACCAGTTCCTTAGGAACCTCGATCTTTATTTTATATCTATAGACATATGACCTTTCCAAAGCAGTAACCACTATAAGAACCACTTTCTAACCTTTGATCCTACAAACTATTTCTGATGCACTCTAATTAGTTTAATATGACTCTGTAGACTCTTTGAAACTAGCCCCTCCCTGTAAGTAAACCTCTTCCTGATCTTTGTCTAAACTGAGTACAATTTTTAGTTGCTCTCCTGTGTATCCCTTTCTGAACCCATATTAAGATTAGCCAAAAAGAAATCATTTCTGACCTGCAATAATGAGATTAGGTCCCTAGAAACAGTTTTTGACCAATTAGCCCAACCTAACAATGTTATCCCCTATAAAGCACTTGAAACCCTGTTTATCACCTCTTTATTTACCAGCAGTGGAGTACATCTCTAGATAAGTGTCACATGGATTTGTACTTGTCAATGACATAATTCCTATACAGTCTGTCCACTTAAACAAGTACTTCTAATATTTTACATTGTTGACATCAGTCATTAAATATTTACTAAATACACATTTTACCTTAATAAAGTCAGAGGTACTTGAAATATACACTTGGAAAGTAACCATGTACTTCCCTCCAACAATCCCTTATTTTTTAGTTTGCACTAGGAACTGTTTTTTTTTCGGAAGTATGACCTAATGCAGAAGATTAGAGTATTATCACAAATTAAAGTCACTGTCATGTTTTCATGTTTGATAAATCTGATTTAAGATTTTCTTTGAGAGATCAAAAGTTGTTGAGTTTACTCATTACCAGTACTAAATACAGAAGAAATTTTAAAGATGATATCTTTCTTTTTAACTTTCTTACATTTTCAAAATACAGAAATATCAAGAAGCACAGAAGGTTAGTAATACAAATGCCTGAAGGCCGTAAATATCTAATTTTGACTTTATATGACCATATGCTACTAATTGTTTCCTATATTGACTTTAAAAGATGCTGAGTACCTATGTATACCATATTTTGGGCTGTACTTTGACTTTCTTCAACTAACTGAAGATTATGTCATAGGTTGTACTGTAACATAGATGGGGAGATCATGTAAATGGGTTGGTGGAGAAACATCAGTTTGAAATGACAGTTCCAATCAGCAATATTTTGAAGGAAGAATGATATTTGTCTTTGAAGTGTCTTAAAAAGCAGAATCTAGAATGATACTGCAATGATATTACAAGGGAGGGAACAGTCTATCAGCTTTAGTGATGGCAATCTTATCAATTTTAATTTTACAGAGAATACATAATCATGCATTTGTAAATCCTCAACTTAGTGGAATCAAGAACAAAAAAATTCTAATACAATTAAATTTTTGGGAGACCACTTCAAGATGTTATTACTCATGACTATTCATATCCAGCTGATCTCTTTTAAGAGACCACCTATCTTAAAGGACCTTTTTTCTCTGCAGAAGTGGTCCTTCAAGATAGGTTCTACTGTATCAGCTGTAGTAAGGAACTGAAATAGGAATACTGTTTAAAGTTTGGTATACAGTATGCTGTGTATTGGCATTACAAATAACAGATGAATCGGGAATGGAACCTGATGTACAGAAAAGGCTTTGAACCTTATATTCATCATCATAATAGACGAGAAAATTTATCTTACAAGCTCATTTCCATATGATCAACCTAAATATACTAAGTGAGAGTGATATATAATTTAAAACAGGGAGACTAAATTTTTTACTCAAATTTTAGAGTAAAACAAAATTTCTTTTGAAGAAATGTATGGCTTGATCATATAATATGGTAGTTCACCACATTAATGGTTATGGGGAAGTCTTGACAGGTTTGCATTTCTAGCTTGGCAAAACTAGACTTCAAATGCCAATTTTCAAAATTACCTCACACGAGTTACAGTACTATTTTATTTTTTCTTTACAGACTATCTGTTAAACACATTCTCAATGGAAAGCTTGACATTCCACAGTTTAGTGCATACACGTTTTATTGTTCTCACAACACGTGCCGTTACAGATATAAGTTTTCAACCTAAGTCCAACTTCTAGCAATTGCCTGACCCTATGACAATCCTTTACATGTTAATCAATGCATTTATGCCTAATCTGTATTAAAGGTTGTGCCTTATCATTTTTTGAATATGCTGAAAGAATTTGGTTCAAAATCTGTTCCACATACACAGCACAGTATATGCTATATCTTTCTGAACATATCATGCAGTCAGTTTTGAATATGATTGGTTGGCCATTTAACCAATGACCTAACTTGAATTTTCAGTATTTATTCCAATCCAAATGTTAATAATAGATGCCTCTACTTTCAATCTTCAATCATTTAATTATTCTAATTTCCTCAAAATCCTTGCAAATTCATTCCTGGGGTAAAACTTGATTATTAAAAGTAATTGAAAAGTATCAAATAAGAATTTTTAAGAAATGACTTTTTCTGCTAGGAATAGATCTCAATTAAATACAGAATTACTGAAGATAATGTTTCCTTCTACCAACTTTCAAGATACCGAAGAAAAACAAATTCTTGCTATATTGCACTCAACCTCTTTTTTTGTTTGCTTGATTTTTTAAAATTTACTGGTAAAACCATAACTGACTTCCCTAGCGAAACTGCGATCTGTCAATCTAATCAGCTGTTCATGTTATTTTGACATATTTGGTAACAAATGGTTCTGTGGAAATTTCTCTGCCTCTTCCTATCGTTAATGTGTTTACCTTGGACTCGTTCAACATTCTTTAATACCACAGTTTATCGATAGCGTCACAAACGTGACATGATACAGTGTCACTTCCTGAACAACACTGCTATTCTGACTTTACAATTAAACCTGTCCCGCGAGTATTTTGTTTATACAGGATAAAACACATACTTGCGTCACCTTAATTTCAAATCTCAAGTCTTACTCAGCCTACTTTATTAATGTTTATGCAACTGAAAGAATGATTAAAACCAATAACTTCTTTCCTTTCATTCATTGTTAAGGATCTAAAAATTTATAAATATGTTTTGCCCAGCAACACACTTTTATATGGTTTCCAGTTTCTACAAATTCTAAGCATATCTGATAGCATTGTATGCAACTACAGCAGTGTAAAGTTTTCATATCTCTTTTTTTCATTATAAATCTCATTTCTTCCAAGTATAACATTTTGCTAAAAAAAAAGGTGGAAATTCCAGGTTTTTCTTGTTTTGATACATTTGGTGATCTGAATTTCTGACACTTGCACTTTTCTTATATAAAAAATTTGAAATATTGAAAAGTTAAAATTTTTGGTAAAACGTTTTAAAGGAGAACACCTCCTACTTAAATGCACAGAATTATGAAAGCCAAAATCAATTTACACAACTTCCTCTACTTACTATGAGATAAGGGTCTAATGGTGATGGCCCGAGTAATTCTTCTTTCTTCTGGTCAATCTACAGAAGAAAGTTAAAAACATTATTTTAAATGTGCCAAGTATACATAAAATAGGGCATTATAACAGACAGATGGGTAAAAACATTACATCAAGGTTTTCTTTGTAGTATGAAGCATAAATATGAATCAAGGAAAAGTACTTCTTTAATAACAGTCAAATTTTTATACCTGGAATTAAAATTGGTGGTGAACAACACAAGTTTTTGGTGTTTTTTGTTAAATTACAACTTTGATCATCAACCTTTTATTTCAAAAACCAAAAACAACCTCTAATATTTATTGGGCAAATGGGATCTAATAAACTAAATATCTTCCTTTGGAAACATAACCAGTATGAAAAGTGATGTCCCTTTCAAAATTTTTTTCTTGAGGATACAATCACCATTCTAAGGGTGGATGCAATTAGCATAAACACAGATGTCAAATTTTCAAGTTGACTGATTTGTGACAGAATTGGCATAAAATTCGATTTTCATTACTTTATGTGATAATGAGTTGTTAAACAATTATTCAAATTTTTTCACGATTTTCTGTTTTTAGATTTTTGCTCAATTTGCATATTAGCCCATTTTTACAAATTTTGACATTAAAATTTCTGACAAACCATAACCCAGTTCAAACAAATTTTGATGTACAAAATGATTTGAAGATTATTTTGAACTAATTTAAGTCTGGACAAAGTATGAAAATCAACATCCATATAGCACTACAGAACCTAATGTTCAATTTTTAATTGATTTATATTAAATAAGAAGCTTTTTACAGAGACTGGGGACCTCTTGCTTTCCCTCAAGAATACTAAATATCTGCTTTACAAAGAGGTAACAAATAACAAAACATTATAGTTTAACCTCCTCCTCCTTTTGATGCTAGATCTTACACCAACCAATAAAAACCAGCATCCCTAAAAAGTAACTGCCACTCAACGTGATGATGACTGATAACTTCAATCCAAATTTTTAATGTCGAAATAAATTAAAAATGTTTTGGAATTTATTTACAGTACTCTTTTTTTCATGAATATATAGTAAAAACTTGTAATTAAATTTTTTTTTTTCATGTGGCATAATAAGACAATATATAAAAAATATGTTCACGGCATCCGCAGATTAAAATTGCATAGAAATCTTTGATAATCTGAAAATATGACATAATAAGATATTATTTAAAAATTTTGAAAATATGACATAACAAGACATTATTTAAAAATATTTTCATGATGTCAATATGCACCTGCATCAAAACTGGTGATAATTTGTAAACTGAGATAGTGAAAGTGATAATACCCAAGGAAATGTGCTACACAAACAAACAAACATCACTTCCAGAAATGTCACATAATACATCAATTATTCAAGGAAAGATCATTACATGTACTCAATTTTTCACTTTTATATAGAAATTTTAACAACAATATGAGAGGCTTATAAAAGCCTACAAATTCATATTGTTTCACACTGGCATAAATTGATGAGAAAAAACTGAAATATTCACTGACAAGTGTTTGAAGAAATAACTTTTTATTTTTCCATACTATGTTTAAAACTGGAAAACTGGGGCCAAGGCTCCATGGATCCTAGAATCTTCATATGATGACAACTGACGCTCCAGGCAACAAAGATGTAACAACAGTATTGAATTTACACTTATGGTTCTGCAAATTTAGAAAACTTTTCCATACTAGATTCATTATTCAACTTTAAACCTATGAAGACTTCAGCAATGGATCAGGATTTCTCCTTAAAAGGGGTGGAGGTTGGATGCAAATTTTTTTGACAAGCCAATAACAAAACCCTATATTTGACAAAAATAAGAGGGGGCCCTTATACACCTACAAAAAAAATTTTTAACATGCAATAATACAACAAGGGTGGACACACAAATATATCTCGCCTGCCTCTGCCAATTCAGAAATGGACCTGAGCAAAACATTGTGACGTAAATTTAACAAAGTCAGTGCACTGTGAAATGAGGTCAAGGTCATGTGACATATGTCAGGCTGACATGTACATCCCTTGATGAATGTGTGGCCAAATATGCTTGCTGTATTATGTGTGGTTATTTAGAAATGGACCCTGAGCACGAAAATGTGACACAAATTTAACAAAGTCTGCAGACCATGAAATTCAGGTCAACGTCATGTGACATGTGCCAGACTGACATGTAAATCCTCTGATGAATGTGTGGACCAAATACAGCTTCTGTTTTATCTGTGGTTACTGAGAAATGGACCTGAGCACAAAAAATATGACTTAAATTTAATAAAGTCAATGGACTGAAATGAGGTCAAGGTCATGTGACATGTGTCAGGCTGACATGTACATCCCTGATGAATGTGTGCCCAAATATGCTTGCTGTATGATCTGTGGTTATTTAGAAATGGACCCTGAGCACGAAAATGTGACACAAATTTAACAAAGTCAGCTGAAATTCAGGTCAATGTCATGTGACATGTGCCAGGCTGACATATATATCCTCTGATGAATGTGTGGACTAAATACAGCTTCTGTTTTATCTGTGGTTACTGAGAAATGGATCTGAGCACAAAAAATGTAATGTAAATTTAACAAAGTCAATGGACTGTGAAATGAGGTCAAAGTCATGTGACATGTACATCCTATGATGAATGTGAGGATCAAGGATGTTTGCTGTATGATGTGTGGTAATTCAGAAATGGACCACAGCACGAAAATGTGACGCAAATTTAACAAAGTCAGCAGACCGTGAAATTGAGGTCAAGGTCATGTGACATGCCAGTCAGACATGTATATCCACTGATGAATGTGTGGATCAAATATGGTTGCTGCATGAAGTGTGGTTACTGAGAAATGGTCCAAAGCATAAAAATGTGATGCATATTTAACAGAGTCAGTGGACCATGAAAATGAGGTCATGGTCATGTGACATGTGTCAGGCTGATTTATATATCCCTTGGTCAATGTGTGGACCAAATATGGTTGCTGAATGAAGTGTGGTTACTGCAAAATGGACCTGAGCACGAAAATGTGACAAATTCAGTGGACCGTGTAAATGAGGTCAAAGTCATGTGACATTTGTCAGGCTGACATGTAAATCCCTGGATGAATGTGTGGACCAAATATGGTTTCTGTATGAAGTGTGGTTACTGCCAAATGGACTTGAGCACAAAAATGTGACAAAGTCAGTGGACCATGAAAATGAGGTCAAGGTCATGTGACATGTGTCGGTCTGACATGTACATCCCCAGGTTGAATGTGTGGACCAAATATAGTTGCTGTATGATGTGTGGTTATTCAGAAATGGACTTAAGCATGAAAATGTGATGCAAATTTAACAAAGTCAGTGGACCATGAAAATGAGGTCAAGGTTATGTGACATGTGTCAGGCTGACATGTACATCCCCTGATGAATGCATGGACTAAATATA
>JAOXYI010183653.1:0-11291 GCA_028566495.1 Lithophaga antillarum | reverse complement strand
AATTAAAAATAAAAATCTATCATGTTTCTTTAACCCAATTATTGATTTGTGCTAAATTTTGATGTTTTTTCCTATGCTAACAGTGCTTTCCAATTTCGCCTTTGTCCGCCATTTTGGAGTATGACGTCATATTTTGCCCAAAAATTTGTCATAAAAGGACACGCCATTATGATGTTATTGTGTGAAATGTCGACGATTTTGGCGAACAATTTTTATTCTTTTCAAGCAAATTATTCATATGGGAAAATTTTTGTTGCACGGATATTTTAGGTATGAAAAGTAGGTTTCTGTATTTCTAGCAAGAGAGGCTTGTATAATATCAAAATAATTTTTAATTACTAGAAATATACTTTTAAAAAAGGAATCATTTGATACTATACATTTATATATTTATTTCTGATAAAATCATTTTAAATTCATTTGAAAGACAGCTGTTGAGTAAGAAATTCCAGTGGTACTAGTATTGTGTGTACCATCTGTACATGTAACGTTAGGACGGCAATAGAAAAATCCGGATTTTCATTTTACTACAACTTCAATTTTAAATGTGGCCGCTTTGAATTTTGGAATTGACACTACAGAAATGTGCTAAAATTAGCGAATATTCGCGTTCCGATTTTGGTTTCGGAGGTTATATACATTGATGACGTCATCAAATGACATATATATGAAAACAAATCCTGAAACTTGGATGTTTATCGATGATTATGGGCTAAATGTATTCTTGATACAGAAGATTTAATTTTTTAATATTTTGCAGGGCCGATTGTGGCCTTTTGTGGATTTACTCCTTTGGTAATTGTCATATGATGATCATGCATATAGTTTTGGTTAAGTGCTTTCTGAACAAACAGTATTTTAAAACATATTTTTGATGTTAAACAACAAATGTATGTCTTGTGATACCGTCTTGGATTTCAAATCAGCGCAAAAGAACAACGATTGTTAATGTACAGTTATGGCTGAGTGAGTTCATATATTTCCGAGATGATTACAACATATTCATCATAATCTTCTATTATGTTTAAGTGTGCTCCACAGTGACGACCGTCTTGGATCTTCGATCGTCACGAAATTTACAAACTGGGTAGAGAACCATCTAAAGACCAGTTCTGCAAATTGAGTACAATGGGCAGTATGATACTTTGAGGATCTCAGAATAGACTGTAATATTGAACTTCCAATTGGCACAAAAAATGCCATTATTTCCAGAAAAGTCTGACATGTGACAAGTTACAAATGTAACGATAACGACGAACTGAAACTGAAACTGAAACTGATGACTTTAAGCCTGCATTTTTACGTAAGAGTAAAAAAAGCGGATTTGTTGGTACGTGTTAAAAATCTGCAGGCTTAAAGTCATCAGTTTCAGTTCATAAGATGGATCTTATGGCAATTGACTATTATCACTCAAATACTTGAGGATATACAGTAACTCTCTTTTTGACGTTTTTCTTACCATCCACTTTATTTATATTGTACAAACGCAAAACAATGAAAGCATCATTTTTATTATGTTACATGTATGTACAAAGGTGAATGCTTTATTGTAAGACACTGAACTACTTACAATTATCTAAACAAGTATCCAGTAACATAACCTACTTTGCCTCCACTTGTTGCTTCCTTTATTTCCGGATTATATGGAATAACAGTCGCCTTTGTTTTATGTCTAAGCAAATAGACAATATTCTATATTAGATAAACGTTCAACAACACTCAAACAATTTGTAAAGAATATTCCAACCGTATTCTTTCTTACAAAAAAGGAAAAATCAAAATCATACAGGATAATATAAAAATGTGCCAAGAAATATGCATCCACCATTTTTTTTCTTTTTCTTTTTTTTTTTACCTTTGCCGAAACTGAAATATACAGAAAATAAAACCTGCATCAATTCATAATGGGTAAATACATCGTTATTCTTATTCGTGTTCGAGTTCGTCCATTGAGTTTCTTCACTTAAGAAGTAATTATATTGTGACATCAGATAATGCTTCTAAGCCAACAGATTCGTGACATGTACTAAACAATTTGCTTTATATATATATATATCTAAAATTGACCAACGCGTTCTTGTCTATTTTTGTCACAAACCACACCCATTCCCTTTTGTCTTAATGAATTGGGTTATCTATTTCATATTGACACGATTAATACGTAGTTTATTTGTACCGTTGACCAGGTGAATTTTCATGAATTATTAACTGGGATGAAATCAAAAGTTTTGAATGCATCATTTTTGCAGTTTTATTTGATAATAAAAGTAAGAACCACTAGCACATTTTTATTATGAACCGCCTCCGCGCATCATACAACATGTTTTTCAGTTCTCACATTTACTCTTATACAAAACTACAAAAATATGATTCATACTAAAAATGTGCAACCGATTCATACTACAATGTGCAAGCGGTTCCCACTGTTACAATCAAATAAAACCAAAACTGTGCATTCAATACTTATAATTTCGTTCCAATAAATAATTTATGAAAATCCACCTTGCCGACGGTACAAATTAAACGGCGTATCAATCACGTCAATATAAAATCGTTTACGCCATTCATTAAGATCAAATGAAGATTGTGCGTGGTATGTACCTGATATAGGCAGGTACGCGCTGGTCAATTTTACGTAAGAGTAAAAAAGCGGATTTGTTGGCACGTGTTAAAAATCTGCAGGCTTAAAGACATTTCCTGTGGTAATAAAGTAACATTTGCAAGTGAAGTAAATGCATCTTGTATTTCTTACAATTAGGCAAACCGCTGATTAAGTTATGTTCCATCGACCATCGTCGACCCTATAACTAGTCTATTCTTGCTAAAATCATATGACTTAACGGAAATTATAAAATATAAAACTTCAGAAGATAGAGATGGTCTTAAACGGTCTCAATCAGAAAAAAAGTCAGATCTGAAACGGAATTTTTAACGTGATGAAAGCTGATATAGATGTGTTCTGGCGTTTTTACGTTTCTTTTTAGATACCAAAATACGTGCGACCGTTTGCACTATATCCCGTCAGTGACTCCCGATGTTACCGATGGCTGAAATGACTCCTGCCCACAAAATATATAATTAAGATTAACAAATTATACTAAATTTGCATGGCCCTTTTCAGTTAAGTACATGTATTTCTCATGTCCTTCCGTTAAGAGATCTTTGGTTTCATGATGGATTATTATATCGCGTTTTTCTACATATAAAAATTATCTTCTTACGGATGCTAAGTTCAAATGGAAGAAGCAGTTTACAGTATCCTTTGTCCGCTGTCGTTTGTCGTTATGAACTTTATGTGAGCTCGTTTCTTGAAAATGAGATCGGATGGCGGTTTACGATTTTTGTCGTTGAAAGAACCTCCACACCAGTAACATACCTTGATATTAAAACCAGAGAGGAAAACAATTAGTACTCGTTGGTCTAGTTATTCTGTTTGTTTTGGTTCTCTCGGATAAGATGGTGTTTTCTTATTTGTCGGAAGCCTATGTTTGGAAGTTTTGGTGGAAAGAAACCGTTACTGCTGTCCGTATCCCGGATATTTTCCAACATTTCATCTCCATAAGCATCGACATGTTTCATTTCTTGTTTTGTGTTACTTCTATCTCTTTCACTGAGGTCGGGTCCTCGACCCTTGACCTTCATTCTTCCTCCGTAGAAAGCATCTATAGTTGCTTCCTGCTTAATATGTCTGCTATATCTTCTATGGCTGCATCAACTACCATCAGATTTGATTTAGAAGTGTTTGTAATTTTTGCATGTCCAATTTCGGCTAGCTGTGTTCCTGGTGGGCTGTTTTTGCTTTCAACGCACCAATTATATGAGTTTTCTTTTGGTGCCACCAATCAAACCAATTTATTGCGACAGCTATCAAATATTCTTGTAAACAATTGAAAACTCTATTGAACTGATAACTGGGTGACGACATAAAGTTCATCGGTATTGTTCTTGAACTCATCTTTAACAATGTGGTTGCTGATCTCACGAGCCTGTCTGTTTCTTCAATCTTTGAAATGAATCTTACAGGATATCGCTTTCACATCGTCACTAAATATCCGTAGTATGGCATTCCTATTTCCACCATGTTCATCGAACACCCTTCCACATAGATTGAATTTATATTCTGGATCGATGGACACCTTTCGGAGCACCTCATTCCACAGGTTCCAGATTATTTTTTACATTTGGAAGATTCTGATTCTACTTCCAAAGTAGCAAGTTTAAGTAACTGCTTAAGGGTTGGGTGATGTACTTAAAGTGTCAAAGTTTTATAATTTTCACAGCAATCATGTTTGTCATAGAAAAAAACAAAATTCGTTAGAAAGTGAATGAGATTTCAGTTAAACTAGTTCAATATATTTCAATATTAAGAAATATTTACCCGTGCTTAACAATCTAACCATGGTTTAATTGGATGGACCACAATCATTCCTGTCTTAAAATTAGTTCGATAGCTTAACCGCGATTAAAATAATGTAACAATTTATTTCAATCTTATTTAAGCCTAATTAAACGATGTTAAGCCCAAAATGGCCATTCATTCCAAAAATAAGCTTCTAGTGACACGTTTGAACTTTCATCGTAAGGTCCTTCTAAAAGCATTCTATTTTGAATCAGCAAAAATACCCCCAAAAATGTGAACAAATTTTAGTCAGGATTGTTTTAATGGAACTTAATTAAGATCATATAAAATATGGAAAATTTCTAATAAAACTGTTGATATTTCTAATAGCAATGAAGTAAAATATGCCTATGGTGTTTCCAAACCTTCAGCAAAATTACCTACCTAAGTTGCGAAAAAATAGTAAGATTTTAACTTTCACATGAAGAGAGTGTGTCATATTTTATATTTGCCTTGAAAATTAAGCAATTTTGATGCATTTTATGTTGACGGATTCCTAGTTTTCCGCTTTCGATGAGAAAATTTAAGTCATACCTTAATTTTATAATCAAATTAGCTGAAAGCCAGGTTTTCTCAGTTTTTATATAAATAAAACTCTGAATTTTTCTGTTGAGTTTATCGATATTATTTCCAATAAAATACACTTTTCAAATATAAAGTTCAGCATTTTTATGAGACAATTTTGAATCACTAACACTAAAGACAATAAAAGTAACACCGAGGCAAGATTTAGTAACACCATGGAAATATCTACTGGACCAAGGATATCAATGCTACTTCATTAATGAAGTGTTTTTTATCAGGTTATATTTAGTGTCTTAATAGCAAACATCTCGGCTAATACTACTGATATGCACACTAATAAGACGTCAAAGTCTATGGTATTACATCAAAAAGTTCACGGTGTTACATCAAGAAGTTTGCTGTGTTTCCGGGGCGATATTGGCTGAAATCTGAAGCCAGGCTACGAATTTGTGACTATTCTGCATTTACTTGAATTTGATAAGCAAAACAGAAAGATAAAAATTTTGGTATTTCTCAAATATTCTCCGGTTGAATTGACTTACAGATTTTGAATACTCTATCGGTCATCTTCTACATACATGTATATAATACACTGAGGGCAGGCAGAAATAAATAACACATGAGACTGATTTTTGTTACACCGGAGATAAATGTTATTTGTAGAAAGAAAGGCGTGAGAAACCGAAGGAGCATTCAGGGTGGAACAATCCGAGGACACAGGCAACATCGGGAATGAGGAAGACGAGAACAAACAAACAACACACGAACATGCACAGAAAACACAACACAGAAAAAAGTAGATGAGCAACACGGACCCCATTAAAAACCGGGAGTGAACCTAGGTATCTAATGCAAAGATAAAAACATTCCAAAATTGACATTTAAAGTTATAAATTAACGGAAATGTCACCTGTAACTTAACGGTAACTTCAAGCAGATAGATCATATTTTTACCACTATACATGTATATAGGTGACTTTGTCTACGCAGATAGGGATACATTATTCTTTCCACCACAAAATTAAATGAATGAAACATAAAAAAGATCTCAAACTTGAAGTGACCGTTTGAATTTCAAGTCTCAGTGTCAATCATTTCGGTGGAAAGTATGCAAAATTACTAAAATTTGGCTGTTTTTACCGTTTTATTGAGAATTTAATATGAGCCTTCCTGTGCACCAAATAAATATTTTATCCAAAGGTGTATATTGGTAGGATGCATTAATGGTATAAATATTTCATTGATGCACATGATGGCACATATCCAGTTCAATAAAAACTTAACTGTTATAGAATAATTTGGTCATTTCTTCCAAAAACACATTGATGATGTCATAGAAAACTTTGTTGAATAAATAACAGTCAAGCCTCTTGAAAGTAACTAAGGAACAGTAATTAAATCGAGTTTTGCAATGATAAAAAAAAATCATTTTAAGGTGCAAATTAGCTGCAGTTTTCCTAATTCCTCCTTTTCATCGTTTGCAAATTTATCAACTTTAATAACTGCCAAATTATTAAACAGACCTTACACACTTCCCAATACATGCTTCTGTATATCTACCTGTATTTGTCCTGTGACTAACCGCTGCATACAGGTTTTTGTCGTGTGTGTACCCGTTTAGTGTAACCACTGACAATGTTGACCAGGTGACATTTATTTACACTTCATTGTATAGGAAAATTGGTCATGAGAACAACAAAATGACCACTATAAGCAGGTGGCCTTATACAGAGGTGACCACTAATACTAAAAACTAAGATTTTACTGGTCTTGGTAAGAAATAATATTTCTAACAATGGGTCAGTTTATGGCCAGGTGAGCAATACTAGCTATGATGAGTCTCTAGTTTTGTATTTTAGATCCTTTTCTACAAATCTTATTCCGTGCAACTTAAGAGAGCTGCAACATCATACAGCTATGTCTCTGTCATTGTCATTATCAGTTTCTAGAAAATCAGATTACTGTTTGATATTTTATAAAAGCCATGATTATCTCATATAGACCCAGAAATCAAGAAAATATCATCCAAACATGGTAGAAAAAATGTTTTATGAATATCACACTGCAGATCAGCAATTGGCAGACTTTGAGAACTTCACAGTGGTAGAGGCAGATGATGTACTCTGAAACTTTTACCTGAATCTACATTGGACATCATAAAACAATTGTAGCCATTTAATACCAGTCAATTCATGAATTTATGGACATAAAAATGCATACTATGTCCTCGGTTAATATAACTTCTGTAGTCTATAAATCTGTGTACTGACCTCATTAAAAGGCTATAATTGTAAACTATAGTTTATAGTATTTGTTTGGTGCTTTAGTAGTTGTTCAGAACCACAATTTAATGAATAAAAAACTAATTTTCAGCTTCTGAAGAACAACCCATATCAGCTGCTGAGGACTCAGAAATAACAGAGGCATCATCGGATCTAGTACAGTCAAAAACACCGGAGACTTCAAATTTAGAAACTTCAGCAGGAACACCAGAGACAACCACAGAAATACATGTGTCGTCAAAAGCAGTGTCTTCTGCACAATTACTTCCTACTCATAGAGAAAAAGCAGGTATATTATCCCAAAATCAACCAGAAAGCCTAAGGTGACTTTCAAATGTTGTACAGTTTTATGACCCATGCTGTGTATTTATTAATTTTCATATGCTTTGTAATCTGGATGTTACAGATTTTGCTATACATTGCAAAATATATGGCAAAAATGATTTTGATGTCAGACAACCTAGAATTTTTGCTTAAAAAAAAGAGCAGAATTTTGCAATTAATACCACTAAAGTCTGAACAACAAGAAGAAAGTTAAAACACATTATAATATGTCAAAATAATATGCCATGACAATGTAGCAGAGAATTCCAACCAAATTGAGAGTAAAATTGTGTGACAAGGTAATTGCTGCAGAAAATGTATAATTATTTGATGGTCTAAAAACAGTCAAGTGGTACAGTCTCATAACAATCAATTTTTTTTTACCTTTATCTTTAAGTCTTTATCTTAGAAAAATTAGAGATAATTAAACCAAATCTGTTCATGAATGATCATTCTAATGCAATTTGTTTGCATCGTCGAATTTGTCTATTATTCTGCATAAAATTCTCAATCTACAAGTCGTAATTAAGGAGTCCACTTAGAAGAAGCCACCATCTTGAAAACGTGAAATCCTACATGTTTAAATTTACAACAATACACAAATATAATTAAAATGCCTACCTTAGAAAATTCTTTTAGTTAAATTTTATCCAGAATTTAAGCATACATGAAGCCAAAAAATGTCTGATTTTTACTTTTTACACTGAAAGTCTTCGTATGACATCATGTTGCTTCTGTGACATTTAGGTGCCAAAGTTGTCAACAACATTTCACAGAATTGCCCATTGCAAAAAAATCTTTCCCAATCACTGAATGATCATTGAATAGTTCTTTATCAAAATTGTGCAGATTAGAAATCCAAGATACGTGCCACTGCAGGACACCGTTTAAAATAGGACCCTTTTGGAAAATATTCAGAGGTTTTTCTCAGGAACAAGAGAGACAACTAAACCAAAGCTGTCCATGATTGATAATTGCCTCAAAATTTCAAGATCGCAAATTTTTCTTGGGACTGTTGAACAAATTTTATTGGCAGGCATACTTTTGAGTTATGAATACTAGATGAGGCTGTAGTTTTCACCTTGAAATGTTTCACATTTTAGGACCATCATCAAGCAAAGATAGGAAACAGAATACAAAAGGTTTGTGTTTTAAAGTTGTTAATTTTGGGAAAGGTGTTGGGGATATTATTGGAACTTTCTGATTACTGTTATGTCATTGTGGTGTAAACGTCATTAGTTTCAGTTTAGAAAACATTGATGTGTATGAAAATTCCAAATTTGTACCGTAACCAGTTTTGTTTATTTTTTCCATGCAGGTATTGAAATTGAAATTCCACTTATTTGTTATATACAGTTATTGAAATTGAAATTCCACCTATCAGCTTTGTGAAACAATGGCAGTTATTTCTCAATGAAAAATTTCCTGTGCAAAGTAATTTGAACTTGTATTAAGAATTTTTCATAAATTCTTTTATGAACTATGTATGTCTTTTTAACAAACTTCACTTGCACTCAAAATCAGCAAAAAATTACAAAAAAATTTAAATTCCAAAATTTTCCATTCTCAGGAATTCTGTTTGCCAAGATTTCGTACAGTTATCATTGATAATCATTCATTCAATCAATCAAGAGATGATTATTTGCGAATACTATTGAATATAAGATTTTTAAAAAACAGTTTTTCTAGGTCTTTTAACATGTAGGCAGTAATCTCCTAAATCTAATATGTTTGCACTGTAAATCCTATGTGTAATGTATGTTATTAGAAATATTACATTTTTCACATTTTACAATTTTGACCTTTGTACAATGTACATACTGCAATAAATTCTGATCCAGATTGAATTTGAAATTTGCTGAAATTTATTTATTATGACAGTTAATGTTGACATTTTCTTATGTAATCAGGATAGTTATTCATTATAAAATTTTTACAGCAAAGCTATGTTTACTCTGTATCGAACATTTATGCACACATTATATCAGTCATTTTTTAACATCCATAGGAAACAGAAAAGGAAACAGAAGGTCACTTGCCGAACTGGAGGAGGAGAATCTTAATCTTGACAACAAGAGGTTAGAAGAAGAAACGAAAAAGATTCGCCTGGAGTGTGATAACTTGTTGTTACAGAAAGAAATTTTATTACTGAAAAAAAATGTACTCATGTGTAAACTTCAATCGAGTTATCCATTTTTTAATGACATATTAACAACCACTGAATCATGACATTTATAATCTCTGTCAAACAATCAAAATATAACTCCGTTTTCATCCCCCTGACTTTAAAAAAGTAGGGAATATAGTATTCACATGGCCATCCGTCCATCTATCCATAGCTATTTGATGGAATAACTGTAAGGAAATACTGAGAAAAAAAAATTCTGTGTGTAAATGGCATTTGTTTGCCATGAGCCCCACACGAAAAATAAGAGTTTTTCTACTTCTCCCCTATAGAGTTACTGCCCTTTGTTTAAAAAATAGTGGGTAACCAGTTATTAAAATTTATTGGTATGGTCTACAAACATTGTTGAAAAATTCTCAAACACCTAAGGGTAGGGAATTTTTGCAGTTATCTCCTGTGTAACTACAACTGAAGGAGTTGGTATCAAATTTATAATAAAAGTATGTAAAGAGTTGATCTAGTGACTATGTTCAATTGAGTTCAATACCTATAGGCATTCCAGGATTATGGCCCTTGAAATTTGAAAAATGCTTAAATTTGTGATGACAAAAATTTCTTGGACATCATATAGAGATCTTAAAATTGGTATTTAACTACATTGCAATGTACATGTATTGCATCACATATATAAACGTAGGATTTGTACCTATGTAGACATAGGGTTGTTCATAAATGTGAATACTATTGATATACTAGAATTAACTAGATTTAGGTCATCGTGACCCAGTCATGCCCTTGAAATCTTACAAATTAATGAAATGATCAGTTGAAAGCAATTTTTTTTAACATAAGGTTGTGACATATCATATCACTTATAATTATGAACACTATTGAGGTGTACGAAAATTCTTTGAAATTGGGCCTTAGCAACCTGGTTATGCTCCATGGAAAAGTGCAAAATTCATAGAAAGGGGTAATAAACATTTTTTTTTTGCAAACAGTGTTGTGACATTTCATGACATGCATATTTGTGAATACCATTCATGCAAGCCAAAATTATGTAATTTTGACCTGGCTGTTTTTGGTTAAAAAGTTGGTAAGGACATTTCAATTACAAACATAAGCTAGCAGCATTTCATCTATTCAAAATCAAAAGGTGCAGAAATAAGTTATCATGACCTGACTGTAACCTTATTTTATCAGAAAATTGGGTCACAACATTTTTATTGTACACAGAGGGTGGTGACATCTCATATTGTTTGTAATTGTGAGTACATGTACTTTAAAAGGATGTAGAACCTTACTAAAGTAGTCATTGCAATGAATATATAACTGTATTAACACTGTTAAGAAATCTGTCAATACTTCTGCAACTAGTCAGTGTTCACTGTGCAGTCAGATGATATGCAGTCATTCTGATTGCTTTTGTTTTGTACCTTTGGTCAGTAAACAGTAAATGTGGAAGAATTTGTATAAAGGCTGAAGCCCTGCATTTTCACAAAAATATGCATGCAACTCTTGCATAAAACACAGCTTCATCATAAAGACAGAAAAACATTTTGTGTCCTATGTCAGTGAAATCTTTCCAAACTGAACTCCAAATAAACCAGAAAATATATTGAATATTTCTTTAAGT
>JAOXYI010183542.1:0-11292 GCA_028566495.1 Lithophaga antillarum | reverse complement strand
GAGTTGCGTGAGATATTTATTTTTAAACCTAGTATTTGTTTTTATTTTTGTTAGACCATAACAAATTTTTATTTGTCAGGTCGTAACACGGGAACGAAATAAAACTTATT
Source organism: Lithophaga antillarum (assembly GCA_028566495.1). Taxonomy (NCBI): domain Eukaryota; kingdom Metazoa; phylum Mollusca; class Bivalvia; order Mytilida; family Mytilidae; genus Lithophaga; species Lithophaga antillarum. The sequence continues at coordinate 11,182 of JAOXYI010183542.1, read as the reverse complement.
GAAGGTAAGTCTAGACCTCTGTTTGAAGTAGTTTGAAATGTAAATCAGTGACTGAATGACATTCTGAACGCCCAGCTGAACTGTAAAGCAGTTGCCAATCTCTTTAATTAGATGTCCCTGGTATAATTAGATGATAAGTACAACATGTGCCCACAATGCAAAAAAATATCTCGAGTAGAGTGTCTGAGAAATAAACCTAAATACAAACTTAATCAGAGTCATGTTTGATCTTCTTCCTAGAATTTGAAAGAGAGGGAATTTTGCATTTTCGAATTCATGACAAACGCGATAGTTTATTTTTCAATTGTAAACTTCCCATTTCTGAATAGCAGCATTGTTGCTTCCCTCGCATATGGGGTCAATGTATAGACGTGGATTCGATATTCTAGAGCTTGTTCAAGTTAATTGGTATTCTAAATCTGTAAATGGGCAGGCATAAACATGGTCGCGTTTTTGATGGATGACACGTGCGTAGGCTTCACATATATTATGAAGTGCACGTACGTGAGATGCATCACATGCATGATGAAAAAAAATGCATGTTTTCTCAATCACTCTACTTAGATGAACCGCGCGCATGTTAATTTCATCATATAATGCAATACATGACGTGCAGACGCGGATCCAAAACTATTTTAAAAGTTGGATTCCCGACACAGGAAAGGGGGGATTCCACTGTAAAATCTTCTACAGAAAAGGGTGATTACAGTTTCATATTTCAATTTTTGATCTTTTTTGCAAAATTTTCCCACAAAAGTGGGCCGGGTTCCAACCTCCAAAACCCCGTCTGCATTCGCGCCTGACGTGTTCATCATTTGCATGACGAAATAACGAGCGTTTTTAGCACTGAACTTATATGAACTACAACCACTTTGAATTCATCACATAAGTAATGCAATACACGACATGAAGTTCGTCACTTACGTGGTGAAAGTAACGCGTTTTCTTCGTCATTGGACAAATGACTGAACTACACTCACGTTATTTTCATCATGTAAGTGATGCTATGCACAACTTGAAGTTCATCACTTACCTGATGTAAATAAGGCGCATTGTCTTCATCATTCTACTTAGATGAACTACACCCACTTTATTCTCATCATGTAAGTGATGCAATACACGACGATAAGTTCATCACTTACTTGATGAAAACAACGCGGGTTTTCTTCATCGTTAGACTTAAATGAACTACACCCACTTTATTTTCATCATGCAAGTACGAAGATGAGTAAAGGTGGTGGTTTTCCGTTATTTATCAACATACAACGTTGCTTTGTTATGATGTCATAATCATGTATACTTGACAAGTGATAACGCAATGCATTGAATATTAAAACCACCTTAAACTTGTTTAAATGACCACTAATACTTTTAAGGGGCCTAACAAGGTCCGGGCGGGGGGTGTGTTAGGATGGAGCCTTATCCCTTATATTACCATAATAACCCATCGGACGTCTCTGTCAGTAGAGGGTCTGAAGCCATAAAAGGGGGATACCTTTATAGTATATCGCGAGCGACAAAAATGTTTTTGTGGTACTTGCACGTCAAAAATAATTTTAGTAGTACTTTAATTCACGTTTTGTATTATGCGCGTCATTTTTTCACTGTTAGTACGTTTCCTTCAGTACTACTTTTTACTGCGCAAAATATACAGATACGGAAAAATTTTCCTTGAGTACTACCTTTTACTGCACAAAATATACAGATACGGAAAAATTTTCCTTGAGTACTACCTTTTACTGCACAAAATATACAGATAAATATTCCAGTAAAAACCCAATTAGTCTGTGATCTGCTAGTAATACAAACAGGTTTAATTTGTCATCTTTCATTCCAGAACTGCAAGAACAGACTCGTCTGCAAACCAGTCAAAAAACTTTGCCCTAAAATTGAACAAGTAGAAATAAGTGAAAAACAATAAACTTTCGTCTATAATAAACGAATATTTTTAAAATTAATCGGTGATCTACTAATAACAATAAAAATAGTTTAATTTATCACCCTGTTTCATTCTAGAAGAAAGACTATAGAATCTTATGCAACTTTGAGCCAAAAATTAACTGAGGTGGCGAGCTAAAGATGGATGTAAAAACAAGAAAATTTTCATTTCAAATACATTTACTAAATATTTTCGCTTAAATTAGTCTGTGGTCTACTAAAAACAGTAAACAGTTTTGTTTGTCTTCTTGTTTCATTATATGCAAACTAGTCCAAATACTTTGCCACAAAATTTGACTGAGTGGGCTCGCTAAAAATGAAATACAAACGATCCAATTACAGTTTTGGTAATGCATTTTTTATGATTCCGATTTTTGTTTTATTTCTTCCATCTCCCATAACAATCTGATGTTTTGTTTGTTTTTTTTTTCTTTCCTTTCTCCGACATGGCAATTTATAATCGTTAGAAGCACAAGACGCCAATATAAGAAATCCCTGTCACAAAATAATTCTTTTATTCTCCCACGGTCGAAATTTTTCATATCATGTGATACTATTATCCAACAAAAACAAGAGATTAAAAGGCAATTCTCATTTTCATGAAAACTAATGACAGCTAAAACGTGAAACTGTAGAACAGGATATAGGATAACTGAGCTGAAGAGTTCAACCCAATGAGTTGCTGCTGATCCGCATTATTGTCTCCAGAAGAGGTTGCAGGAATGGAATTTCCACGAAAACACGAATAAAGCTAGGAAAAGACTCTTCATTGAAACTGAAACCGAGATTCCTTGGATGAAGATGGTGCATCTGCAAGTGAAGAGAACGTTATTTCCCCGACTAGCAGATAAAAGAGGGAGAAAACCGTGTTTTCCTTTAATGCCGATTGAATTCAATAATAGACAGCGGTAAGGGAAAAAAATACTTCTGCATTTATTCAATTAATTTGTATCGAACGAATTGTTTAACAAATAACTGGACACACTTATTAAACCCTTCAAGTGTTAAATTGTTATAACAGAAAAGTAATCTAGAAAAAAAAGCTATAAAAATATTTCTGAAGTTGGAGTAGAGTCACAGAAATGAACTAATTTGGCATGAACATAATTGTGACATGCAGCTCCAAGTTCATAAAGTGAAGTTATAAAGGCATGTAGGCTTCAACGAAAATGTCACTTTTAAAAGAAAATTTCCTATATTTTGGGAGGTTGTGAATTACAAACAAAACGCAACTTATTACAGCAACGATTTTTTTTCAAGAAGTTTCCAATTAAAAAGCCTTTAAAGTCAATAACTTCTTTATTTTGATGTGAAAAGTAGTTTTACCAAATTCTTCGAAAAAATTTTTAAATTTTGAGTTCTTGTAAATCATGAATTAATTCTAAGATTACTGTTTATCACATTTTTTTTTCTTTATTTCTTTCTTTTGTTCATAAACAAATGCAGGTACTTTTCTTTTCGGAATTCTAAACGATTCTGTATATTTATTGGTTTTCTATATTATCTAAACAACAAACTAGATCATATGATAGCTTACATTTTAATATTTTGTTTTCCATTAATTCATTAGCATTTAAAAAGTCAAAAAAAAGTATAATGATCAATGTCATATGAACTTTTAGAGTACAGACGTGATGCACTTTTAAAGTACACCTAAAATCAATAGGCTCAGTACATTTTCAGTTTGTTATTCTCCACTTAATTTTAGTGCATCAACAATCAAGTACATTTTAGTGCACCGCAAAGTAACTGAATTTGATGAATATGACATGTATGAAAAATTATACTAAATGCATTTTAAAAACAGATTACATATAGTGAATACTGCAAATGGTTATCAATATTGATTTTAATATTGATTAATTATTGGTAAATTATAAATTTATGTATGTACATTTTTGTTCATAAAGTTTTGTAACATATTTTGTCTTGAAACTGTAGTATTTTTGGATAAATTTTGGAATTGCGAAAGATGATGTTAAAGAAAATTTGTCCGAAAATCAAATTTACAAAGAAAAGAAAATCTAGAGTAATATTTCTGTTGAGACACATTTCCGCACGTATTTTTCATTTAATACTTCATCACAAAATATAGCTACATGTATATATATAGTATTATCTTATGAAAATAATGGTACCCCGTGACCTATACATTAAAAATAACCGAAAGACAGGATTCATTACTTTCATCAGGTTATAAAAAATATAGCAACATAATTTAAAACTAGAGGCCCACCTGATCATAAACTGGTTCGTTATTAGAAGTTGAAAATATTGAATATTGAAGATTTTCCTCATTGAAGTCAAAGTAATATCTGGATCTCCGAAGCTTGGACGTTAGGAACACCTGTGCCTTCATTTGCATAAATCTGAATGGTGATTCTTGCAAACTATTACTAGATTCTTATTGCTGGTTTTATCAGATACATATAATACCGTATTATATGTCTGTTTTTCACATCTAAGCCTGTGAAAAGCCTTGAAACTCAAAGTCGCAACATAATGGGCCCTGGAGACTTCATTTATGCAAATTTAATCTCCATGTAACAGTTTCCAAACATAATTACATGTCTATTGCTGGTTCTGAAGCTTGATGATTTTTATCGCGTTTCCCCCTCCCACCACCTCCTCACAAAAAAAAGAAGAAACCGTGTTAAATTTGGACCTCTTGGCTTGTATATCATCGATCATTAGGTCCTTATTTGTCCAAATATAAATGTCATGGCTACAATGATAGTACATGCAAAATGTTTTGTGTTTCATGTGCTAAACGTTGGAAGATTGATGAACGTTTTCCCCATTAAAGCCAGTGTTAAACTTTTAACCCCATGGATCCTTGTTTTTTCATTTGTAAAAGTTTGAATTGCATGTCACAGTGATGCTTCAGCAGAATGCTATGCACCTATTACTGGTAATAAGAATAAGAATTTTGAATATTTTTCCCATTGAGATCTGTCTTAAATTTTGGACGTCCGATTCCTGAACCCCGTGGAACATACGGCCTTTTCTTACGAAACAATTCGAATTTTCATATCACATTTATATTTCATGCCAAATTATTACATTTAGCAATTCACTAATGAATTCACAGTGAAATTCCGATTAATTTGCATGAACGGCTAGGGCGGTCATCTTTGATAATGGACCTAATTATCCGACATGGTTTTGAAAAGACCACCCTAGGAGTGCTTCATTTGGCCTAGTGGTTCTGATGAAGATAGTTTTTAAATTAATTTGTTGCAATTTCTGTTAATTTGCGTAAACAGCTACGGCGTCGATGTTGGATAACGAATCCAGTCACTGGACACAGCTTTAAGAGTGCTACTCGGGATTATTTGTGTCAAGGCTGCTCCCGATAGCCATTTAAAGAATACTATAAACATTTTCCAATTCTCGACCAATCAGCAGTAACAACAGGCGGACGGGTAAGTCGAGCAGTTTTGAAAAGGAACCATCCAAGGATCACAGCAGCAAAAAATATAGTTCAAACTAGGCCAGTGTAGAAAAAAGTTTACGGACGACGGATGCAAAGTGCTGGTAAAAGCTCATATGGCTTTCATCTAGGTGAACTAAAAGCCAAACAATATTTTTGTACTTACATGTATCTAATACCAATGGTATTAATTTAAAGGATGAACGTACATGCTTCTGTAACAGGTTAGACTTGAGAAAGAACATCTTTTTTTCATGTATGGTCGAACTTTCATTTGTAAAGTTTACAAATCTGTAAATTGTTTGAGTCAATTCTCCTTAGTTGAATTCTGGCTTTGTTCTTTTGGTTTATGTGCTAACATGTAGTTTGATTTGGTTTTCTTCCAACTTTTCGGCTTAACCACTACTGAAGCTGTTGAAAAATACAGCTATGTACATAATTTATTTATCAAATCATCTATAACGAAATCAGGTCGCTTAAGCTAGGTTGACAACAGTGTATTCTTCAAGTCCGAAGGTATACTCAGTCTTCTTTAACATGAAACATATTTAAACCCTGTTTATGAATTTCACATTATCAAAAATAGTAAATTAAGATATATAACCTTAATTGACTAATTGTAGGGACTGAACATTTTTCTGCTCTAGTTTGTGTGACAAACATTTCAGCTTTGGTTGGCCCTGTAACTTTTTGCATTAGCATTACTGAGCATTGCTGAAGAAATACATATTCTACTTAATACACACACACACTGTGTATAAAATATTGCTTTTTTAAGCTTCGAAATTAAGTTTCATTTAGTACTGTATAATCAAATTATTCTGTTTCACCAGTTAACTTGATACAATATATATATAACATTTCTGTTGATACTAAGGTGGATGGACGGATGCTTAAAGTCCAGCTTGTAATCTTTCACCACATTCAGGATGAGAACATATTAGTATCATACAGATATATGAATCCTGCAAATACGCCGAGTTGGATTTTTATAGTGCTAGCTCACTGAAGTAACAGTCCACAAGAAAACATATCACTCCACTCGGACACATTATTCTGACTCCGGGCCGACCAGTCTTTGCTCTTACTCCTTAATGCTGTGTGCTTAGCGGGGAAGCAGCAAATATCAATTTTAATGTTTTTGGTTTGAACCGGCCGGGGATCGAACCCACAACTTTCCGCACCCGAGCGAGCACGCTATTACACCACCGAGGCAGTTTGATACTTAGAACAGACCACAAAGTTGTTATGTACCTGCTGAGATTAATACACATTAGTCCCAGTTTGAAACTATATCGTGTGATAGTGGCCATTTTGAAATACGTATTGGCATAAAAATATGAATTTTCTGAAGGAACATCCAATGATCATTCATGAATAGTTCTGCTTAAACTCAGCTATTCTGACATAGGATCCTATATTTAATTACATGTATGTGGTCCTGTGGTGGCCATCTTGGATCTGAAACTGACATTAAAAATACAGACATTGTAGAGAACCAGCATTGATCATTCGTCAACAGTCATGATTAAATTGTCTAAGTTGATTCTTAAAGATTTTTAAATATATTCTCTATCGAGGACTATGTTAAACTGTGTACTGCAGTGGTAGCCATCTTTGGATTTCTGATCAGCATAAAAACGAGAACATTGAAGAGGGCCAACCAATAATCATTTGTAAACAATTCTGATACAAATCTCAGCTGTTTCTGAGAAGATCTTTTCAGATATTTTACAGTGTCCTTAATTAAACAATGTCCTGTGGTAGTGGCCATCCTAGATTTCCAATCGACACAAGAAAGAACAAACTTTATAACAGACTAGCCAATGAGAATTCAACAAAGTTCCGGTTTAATTATTTGATTTGTTTCTGAATATATTTTTCATAGGATCTATATATAGGTTAGACTATGTCCTGTGGTGGTGGCCTTTTTGGATTTTAAATCAGCATTAAACACATACTTTGTAGAACACCAGTAAATGATAATTTATGAACAATTCTTGTTTAATTGCTCCAGTTTCCTTTTTTTTCTGACAATAAAGTATTAAAACCCATTTCCTATAATGTCCTGTGGTGGTGGTGGTCATGCTGGATTTCTGATTAGCATAAAAAACACAAACTTTGTAGAAGACCATCTAAGCATCACTCCTATAAAGTTATGGTTCCATAGTTTATGTGGTTTCTGATCAGATCTTTAGAATTTCATCCTATCAGGACATATTATTGGTCTTTGCTGCCATCTTGAATTTCGTGAAAAACAAATACCCTGCAGAGGTCCATCTAATGAACATTTCGACCAAGTTTGCTCCCAGTCTGTCCAGTGGTTTCAGAGAAGACGGTTGAAATGTGAACATCTAATGCCAAAGGACACCATGTGATGGAGTAGCTCAGTTGTATTTTTTAGATGAGATATAAATTGAGATTGTCCTTCAAAGTTACTAGTATATTATACCCAGCTAGCTTCAGTTGGCATTGAATCAAAGAATAATCCTTTTGGTGACAGGAATGATTACCATATTTACTGTTGCTGTCCACAGGAGATCATATATATAAAGGCACCATCACATTATTTTTATTTAAATTTAAAAAAAAAATGACCTCGTTTTCAACTTAATTTCTATTAATAAAGACTAGGAACCTAGTATTTATTATCATTATTATTAACTTCTACTACCCATAACAATTCACAGATTCATTACTATCTATATCTTTATCTATTTAATGAAATATAAGGACCAGCACCCCAAAATTTTTCCCAATAACAGCACCCTAAAATTTTTTGAAAATGTATAAACTGAAACTTAAGTCTGAGCATGAAAATAAAATTATTCACAAATGATACATTAAAGATAATGACACACACTATCATACCATAAATATAAATTAACATTAATATTTACCAAGAATATTTCAAAGAATTTGTAAAAGGAAATTCATTATAAATTGAAATGGAATAAAAAATTATCATTTAATGTTATCTTTCTGAAAGGATAAAGAACAGAGAATACTTGTCTGTTCTCTTGCATTATCACACATAACACTGATTACAACTACTACAGTTTTCTAATTTGGGTGATGCACATTATTAATTTTTTGTCAAGATTAAAATGTCTTGAGTTATGCCCCTTTTCTAATTTTTTTGTTTTATTATGTGGCAACAGAGCAAAATAAATGCATTTCCAGTGAAGAACATACATAGATATTTGATCATCATAGCTCTTAATTTGAACTTTTTTGTAAATTGTAATAATTTGTCAAATTTTAAAAGAACTTACTCAAGAGCCACAACACTGAAATGTGAAATTCATTAAAATCCAACATTACCTTTATTTTGCTTTGTTTTTAAAAAAATGTGACTAGAAAGTCAGTTTTTGATGCAAAACAGTTGTCTTCTACAGTGACAAAGTAGAAAAGGGTAATAAGTTCTTTAACATTATTCTGACCAAACTGCCAAAATATTATGTGCATCTCCTAATGGTGATAAGCAATCAGTCCAAGTTTCATGAAGTTTAGATTTAAACTGCATGAGGAGTTGTAGCCACAAAGATTTTGTGACAAAAAATAGACAGCATAGGAACATTTATCTTCTGGGAAGATATGAAAATCTTACATGAACTAGTTTAAGGAGATTAAATCTGTGGAATAGAAACAATATTTGTGATATATGTTCAGTTGATGCTGACACTTAATACAGGTACCTTTAGCACCTTGTATTGAAAACACAAAAACTTGCCTGATACTCTTTTTTATCTATGTAAAACTAGAAATTGTGTCTGTAAGACATGAATACCCATCCCTAAAAATATAACAAAACTTAACCACATAGTTCATATATATGTAAGGATGGAAGTACATACATATGGATGAACAGAGGTAACATGATATGTCCCTTCCACATTTGGATACATCAGAAACAAAATTGGAATCGAAATTTTTTTCACTGTTTACCATTATAATGAAATGGACCTAAACACAAAAACTTAACTGAGTTGCTCAAGAGTAAAAGGATGTAAGTCATAATGATTCAATTATTGTATGAGCGCTCAGTATTATTCAAGGTGTACCCACTGTAGAAGTTTCATTGACACACTCTGTATAGTTCCAAAGAAATGGATCTAAATGCGAAATTTAACCACATAGTTCAGATGGACGGATGGATGTACAGACAAGGGTAACACTATATGTCCCATCCACATTCATGAGTGAGGCATAAAAATGATAACAAAGTGTTTAAACTATACTATTTCATATTTTTTATTGCCTGTAATGTAAAATGATATAAATATGTAAATTACGTTCTTTTCTGCAGTCTTTTTTTGTGTGAAAAATTATTAATACAATTAACAATAATTGCTTGAACACATAACTTAACAAAAAAATAATTCATATTTTCCTATGTTTTCCATTTAAAAAATCAACCTAAATGAATGTGTTTTTCCCTTCTTCTTGGAGTCGAATATTTAAATTCTTATAAAAACTTCAACAAAAACACTGAGGTTCATTATCTAAAACAACTGTTAATATATTTCATCCACCAACTACAATATAAATATTTTGTAGGATTGAAATTAAGAACAGAAATATGTTTATGTCACACTTTGATTTATTGCCAACAAGAGCTGTTGGAACAACAGATTATCCCCTGACCACACAGTAAACACTGACCAGTTGCTATAGTATTGACTGATTTCATTATATCATAACAATGTTAAAATAATTATAATGTTAAATGCAATGACCTTATTTCAGCAAGGTTCTACATGCTTTTAACTATTTTCAATCATCATAACCACAGTCTGTGACAATTTGTCAAATTTTAAAAGAACTTACTCTAGAGCTACAACACTGAAATGTGAAAACCATCAAAATCAAATATGACCTTTATTTGACATATTTTTCAAAACAATGTGTGACTAGAATGTTAGTTTTTGACACAAAACAGTTGTCTTCTACACTGACAAAGTAGAAATGGGTGATAAAGTCTTCAAAACTGTCAAAACAGTATGTGCATCTCCTTATGGTGTTAAACAACCATTTAAAGTTTCGTAGATTTTAGACTAACGAAGAGTTGTGACCACAAGATTTTGTAACAGACGATAACAAACATAAAAACAATAATTTGGAAGGGGAAGATATAAAACCTTTAATGAATCAGCTTAAGGAGACTCCATCAACAGTGAAACCTGTCTAGTCTGAACATCCTTGGGACTGAAGATTTTGTTTGGATTTGCTAGATGTTCGGTTTAGACAGGTGAAAAATACAAAGATTGTTAAAGCATTCGGACCCCTTTAGCTGATCGGTTTACACATGTTTCTGGTTTATTCAGGATTCAGTTTAGACAGATTCCACTGTATTAAACAGAAATTTGTGATCTTATATCCATTTGGTCAACTGAGGGTAACACTTAATGCCTCAAACACCCTGTACTGGAGGCACACAAATTTACTTGATATGCTATTTTTCATGTGTGAAAAAAGGAGACTGAAGCATTAAATTATAACATTTCATTTTTTGTTGCCAGCAATGTAAAATAATGTAAATATGTACATTACATATTATACTACAGTCTTTTTTGTTTCAATAGTTATAACTGTTTAGTGCAATTAACAATAATTGTTCCAACATATAATTTAACAATGATTTAGAAATTCTGTTTGATCTTTGTCTGGTTCATACAGTATTTTTGAGGATTCGGAAGCTTGTTGCAAATACTAAATGCAAAAAATTCTATGTACATTTGTAAGATTGCAATGGTTTATTTTTATGCTTTTCTTATATTTTAATCTTTTTAATTCTGAATTTCCTAAAAC
>JAOXYI010183432.1:0-11293 GCA_028566495.1 Lithophaga antillarum | reverse complement strand
CAACAACTTCTCTTTACCAAACTCAAAAACACAAAGAAGACAAAAGTCGAATAAACTTTGATCTTTGCTTATGTACGTTTTACTAAAATAAAGTATAAAATACTAACCTTTTAAACATATTTATTCATTACCATATTTTCAGTTTCCAACATTTTAAGACACAAAATTATATCAATAATAATCAGAATGTCATTTTCGTATTGCAATAGATTTCAATTAAGATCGTAATTGTTCTACGAAAATCACTGCCGAATGCCTAGTCCTAGAACACAGATGTCATACAGTTAACAAAAAAAGCACATAAGTGTGTAAGTGTTACTCTGACCAGTGGTAATAATTAGTTTAGTGTTACAAGTCAAAGCTTCCCCATATCTTCATTTCTGCTGCTCTGCTCCGACCTAAAGTTTCCTTTACAGATTCCGTTAGTCCATGTTCCTTCAGAAGTTGAATGGTAGTTATGGAACCTGAATGTAACGCATACATTAAAGCAGTCCGTCCAGCTTTATCTGTTTCATTCACATCAGCGTTATGCTTTAGCAGACATTTAACTATCTCTACTTTTCTTTTCTCGTCAGCCTGCATATGACAAGCAATCATGAGCGGTGTTTCTCCGGAGGATCTTTTGGAATTAACGTCAATTCCACCTTCAATTAAAATTTTAGCACGTTTCAAATCTTTTAACAGCAAAGCATGTGTTAATGGCGTTTCCATTTTTTCATCTACTCAATATATCTTTAATGCACCATCAATGTATGGTTATAAATAATATAAATAAAGTCGTAAAATAAGTGCAAGCGTAATGTATTCTGCAAATTGTAAGTAATTCCTGTCTTTTTATGCGAAATAATACAGATTCAAAACTCACAATTAACGCCTAACGCCTTCCTTTAAACCTTCACATTTATTCAAGATGTCCATAGTAAGTAAATTAGCGTGTAAATTTGTGTAGGAAGACATTCCCATGGAGATTTTCTTGATTCACCGAAGAATTTCACCAGATTCCGAGTTTTTTCACCAATACATTCTTTATTAAAAACCGCACATTTGTCAATAATACAAACAATACCGGTACCTAATCCCGGCTCCATTAACGTTAGCAGACATGCGAACACATATTTGTAAATAGAAAGAGAAGATTACCGAAGTCCATAAGTCAAATATCCATAGGACTAGGCAAAACCGTCATCAACACAAACAGAGAACAAAGACACAACACCGAAAACTAAAGCTAGGACAATACGCACTCCAATAAATACCTGGACTGGCGTCAGGTGATTCAGAAGGGTAAGCACGTTCTCCTTCACTATTTACACCCATCGTATTGATAAGTGTACAAAAATGGTAATAAGCCGTAAATGAAGCAAGAAGAACGGATAATGACTACGTTACTAGAAACATGTCCGTAATCATGTACGATACCTACACTACACAATGGTCAACCAACTAAGTTAATTTGGGTTTGTCATAGCCGTGATTGAGTAGCTTTTGTGACAGTAATAACCCTCTATCTAGAAAGTCGTTATAGCGGACACAAGTCCTAGAATAACGGATCAACTGTGAAATATAGACTCCATACGTCTGCAACGCTGGTACATTGCTACCCAGAAACAGAAAAGGAAGTTTCACAATCGGAAAACTATAGTCATCATCCTTATCGTATAGCCTTGATTTTAACCGTACCCATTTATCTGTCGATAAGCATAAATTTAAGTAAGCCACAGTCGTAGATGTTTCTGTAGTGACCTTAATTTCAAGCTCACCGGGATAGATGAGATGTAACGTAGTCATTAAAACCACAGTTGTTTAATGATAAAACATCATCTAAATAACGGAAGATGAAATTAAAGGATTCGCCTAATTTTTTTCTCTTTTTTCTGTAATAGTCTCTTAATGAAGTCTGTATCGTATGAATATGAGAACAGATCGGCGAGGACTGGTGCACAGTTAGTGCCCATTGGAATGCCGATTGTCTGCTGGAAAACACGTCTGCCAAATTGAACATAGCTATTGTTTATCAAAAAGTCCACAATCCTAAAAATATCCACCTCAGAGTATTTCTTGTTAGAGTCAGTGGGTTCCTTGACAAAATAAGCTTTTTCTCCACCTAAGATCAGAAACTTGTATCTTCTTTCACCATCTTTTTTGAAGAAACACTGTCCAATTAAAATTTTGAGGCGAGATGTTCGTTTATCGTGAGGGATTGTGGTGTAAAGGGTAAAGAAGGCATAGGTTTTAATGCTGTTGTAAAATGAAAGGGACCGAAATTTCATGCATTCCAATAAATCGTTTTAACTTTTAAGGATCCAAATCTGATTCACGCCACTTCTTGAGTAAGCTTTGTCACAGTACTTCTGGATGCCTTCTTTAACTCTCCTGTTAGAATAAAAATGTTAATACTTGTTAGTAATACATGAAAATAAATACCAACTTAGCAGATGACTTTAAATACGTACTATTCTTACATATGAAATACCAGTAATCGAGATTTGATTCTAAAATCTATTTTATTTCTGACTACTGCATCAGTCTATTTTATCCAAAACGCTATATAATATCAAATGTGAAAATATATTTTAATTATAATTTCCTTAGTACGGAAATAAAAAATACATAAACCCTTTTAGTGCCTCAGGATACATATGATCGATTTTATTTAGAATTATTTATAATTTATTTAGCCATATGTATGACTAATACGTACACCAAAACAATACGTATATATTTACATCCCTATTTAAAAAACAGCAGAAACAGCTAATAAAAATGACCAGTAATTATTTGCATCATATCATTACATCTAATATTAAGAAACAACTAACCGACCACCAAACAAACAGAAAAGTGGACAAATTACTCACTGGAATTGTCACCTCGGACGATGAGAATTGCAAAAAAAAAACGTACGCATTGTTAACATGACCATGTAACTGAATTTACTAATAAAAAGAACAGTGCATTTAATTTTATCATCACTCTTCTCTTTTGCAAATAAATATATGTATTTATCTGAATGGTGGACAAATATTAAACTTGTTCACTTCTGTACGTCATAATTGCTGCAAACCGAAAAAGTATAGATAAACGTTTACTGTGATTATGACTAGACTTTAAGTCGGCTTACAATGTATGAGTTTCCCGTTGTTATACAAAGTATTTTATGTGCTGGATAGCTCCAAAATAACATTATAACATGTACATTAAATTACTCTAACCCTCTGTAAATTCTCTGATTCTGATCATTTATTAACCTCGAGTAAATCAAAGACAATCCAAGATAATTTTGTCCACCCTAAGTCAACCAAGTTCGACCAGAGCTCCTCTGATTGTAATACAATGACCATCGTCATCAGGTGATGGACAGAGTCATAGTTTTTACCTTCTGTTTGGATCAGTCCACTATACGGAAAAAAGACTTTCAAAATTTAGTATTATGTATTTTTTAAATTTGACGGTTTGTAAATTGGAAAAGAAATTCGGAAAACGTAGGGTAGTTCCGAAACCCTTATTCAAAAAGAAGCAATGGACTCTAAAACATACCATTGGTTATAAATAAACGTATGATACCAATTTCAGTGCACACGACACGCGACTCTGGAACAACCATCTTCAGGTATGCTCGAGACCAAACATATTGGGAAGTCAAATATATAAAACGTTTGGGAGCATTAAAACCAAAAAGGATCTAAACAGAACAGCCAAAACCGTCTAAGGTCAACTTTGCCTGATGGTGCTGTAACCTTAGTTTTAGTACAATTTCACAATTTATAAACTGAAAATTTACAATCAAAATGTATCATTTGGAATTCATGAGTCCAAAGAAGATGACAAATCTAAGTGTACAAACAGCTGTAATTGCATGAACTTCAGAATGGGGTGAGAGCAGATGCGTCAACAGGTTAAGCATCTCCTGCTATGTATGCATTACCTGTCTTGCAACCCCAAAAACCAAGTACGGTAGCAAAGGTCAAAACAGGTTCAGGACATATTCGATAGCAAATACAAATGGACATGAAAATCACTTACGACAGCAATCTGTTCTACCATACACTTTAATATTTGTAATAGTATAGGTATTTCCAAGGTCAACTTTCCACCACTGTAGTGGCAAGGCCTTAGTTTGAGAACAATGGCCACTTGTAATTTGGGAATAATCACCGTCAACCGCTCGGTCAGCTTGGTAAACCTCCAAAGTTGAGGACATTTTTGCTGTCTTTCCAATAGCAATATTTATTTCTGAAAAGATGGTTTAAAAGAACCAGAATGGATTATCATGACGTTTGATTTTATCGGTTTCTGGTAAATCGCATGATTACAATTAAAATGAAAGTGATACTTGTTTTTGTAATAAGCAGAAATCTGGAAATTGCAATGTTTTCCCAGGCCAATAAGACGCAATATTTTCTGCCACTTTCTTACAAAATGCATGATGTTTTGCGCCTTAGTTATCTAAATTAAATGGAATAAAAAAAAAATAAAAAATAATTTTTTTTTTTAGTATTTCTTCATCTATGCGCCACTTTTAAACTAACTGCGAAAGGTACACAACATGTAACCTCGTAAGGTACAGGTAAGTGATCTACGATCGTTAATTAAAAAACAAAACACAGTACGACGGCTTATGACTTTACCTTCACAACTTGAGATAACAATGAGCAAACTAATGCATGCGTTCATTATCATTTGATGTGATAATCCGTCAATTTCCTGCTTCCACACTAGTATTGCTACAACAAGACAAAGACAGTTATTTTATGTTTATTTTTGGATGCATTATCAAATATCCTTTTGAAGAAACACATTTTCTGTATTGATAGATTTAAAAAGAACTTGTATCTATTTATATGACTAAGGTACAGTATTCAACAATCGATTGACTAAACAATATATATTCAATAGTCAACTGTATTCGGTCGAATGCTATTGTCAATTCAATCGATTGTTGTCCAATTTTTGGTAAGTTTACTAAAGATTAAGAGATGATTAGAAAAATCAACTCAGTCAACTCTATTCTTTCCATGAGGAGTAACCATCGTAATTGATCAATACGATCGAATAACAGTTGATCAACTCAATCAACTGTATGTGCTTAACAGTAGTAACGATTGTATCGATTTCTATCGATCGGTATAATAATTGAATAATAGTTGATCAAGTAAGTCAACTCTATTTATTGCATGAGAAGTAAAGACTTTAATTATCGTCATCGATCAATACGATTGAATAATAGTTGATCAACTCAGTCAACTCTATTCATTGTATGAACCGTAACGATCGTTATCGATTCGTACGATAGTATAACAATTGATCAACTCAGTCCACACCTATTCTTTCCACGAGGGTAACGATCATAACGATTGTTATCGATCGAATAACAGTTGATCAACTCAACTGTACTATGTGCTTAACAGTAGGAACGATTGTATCGATTTCTATCGATCGATACGATTGAATAACAGTTGATCAACTCAGCCAACTCTATTCATTGCATGAGAGGTAACGACTTTAATGATCGTTATCGATCAATACGATCGTCATCGATCAATACGATTGAATAATAATTGATCAACTCAGTCAACTCTATTCATTGCATGAGAGGTAACGACTTTAACGATCGTTATCGATCAATACGATCGAATAACAGTTAATCAACCAAATCAACGGTACTATGTGCTTTACATTGGTACGATTGTATTGATTTTCTGTCGGTCGATAAGATTGAATAATAGTTGATCAATTCAATCAACTCTATTCCTTACATGAAAGGTAACGATCGTATAACAATTGATGAACTCGGGCAACTCAATTCTTTTCTCGAGGGCTAGCGATCGTAATCGAGCGATACGATGGAATAACAGTTGATTATCTCAATCAACAGTTTGTGCTTAACAGTGGTTACTATCGTATGGATTGCTGTTGGTCGATACAACTGAATAATGATTGATCAAGTCAATCATCTCTATTCATTGCTATCAATCTATACGATCATGTAACAATTGATCAACTGAGTCATATCAATTCTTTTCACGAGCGGTACGATCGAACAACTTCATCAACTCAATTATCACTATTCAGCATAAGAGAAAGCTCGATCGTTCCGATTGAATAAGAATTGATCACCACAATCAACTCTATTTTGTGTATAACGACAGTAACAATCTTATCGATCGGTATGATTGAACAACGGTCAACTTAGTCAACTATATTCTTTTCACCAAAGGTAACGACCATAGTGATATTGTTACCATTGTAATTAAAATAACAGAGTTGTTTGAGTTGATCAACTCTTACTCGCTCGTATCGATCGATAACGATTGTTACGATCGTTAACACTGTAATAAGAACCATAGAGTTGACTGAGTTGATGAACTCTTATTCGATCGTATCAATCGATAGCGTTCGTTATTCCTACTATACAAATAATAGAGTTGATTGATTTGATCAATTCTAATTCATCGATAGATAATGATTGTTACGATCGTAGCCACTGAAATGAAATTGATAGAGTTGATTAACTCTTATTCGGTCGTTATCCCTGTTATATAAAGAATAGAATTGATCATCGCATGTTCAATCGTATAGATCGATAATGATCACTATGATCGTATCCCATCCGTATAAAGGATATAATTGATTGAGTTGAGCCTTATAATCAGTTCTTATTCTTCAGTAAGCATATAAAATTTGGTGATTCATTCTACAGGGGTTGTTCAACCGTTATTGGTTAAATACGATCGTTACGATCGAGTGTTTTCGTTGATTGATTCAATAGGTTATGCTGATCAAATACTGAGCTGAATTATTCTACAAGCAATATTGAACCGGTATCTACTGAATACAGCCGTTAGGATGGGAAGAATACAAAAGATTTATTAAGTAGATTGCTTCAGCAAAATAATTTAATTGTTGTTGCACCAGTCGATCGAGTTCTATATCAACTAAATGATTATTTTTTGAATTGGTTGACTAATAACACATAGATATCAACTGTTGTTGAATCAATCGATTGTCGAATACTGTACCTTAATGCAAATACGTTTTTATTTTATTTTAAATGGTCAAATACAAAAAACTTTCACATTGTTGGTAACGTGAAATAGTACTTTAAGGGTTGAATTTTAGATGGGTTTTGTAAATACCAGTCCTGGTGGTGTAAACATACAATCTATACAAGAAAAATGTTCATTTTATTCTCAAATTAGACTATTGTCTCTTTTGTTTATTTAATTTTCAACTAAAACGGAGCGAAGTGAACCACAAAAATTGCAGTGTTCTATTTCGTAACATTGTATTTTTATCAGTGATCAATTCTGTAAAAATAGATCCTAATTGGTTAGTGTCGCAGAACTGCCTTGATTCTGTAATTCTAAATACGATAAATTCTTGAAACAAAGCACAAGAAGTACGCATACACATAATATGTTCCCCGAATAAATGCAGTAAAATCGCACAGTCAATTTACGGCTATTTAAAAGTAGAAACAACCATTTTGCAGTTGGTATATTTGTTACTTTAAACATATTTTATTGTCAACAACACATTCAAATGGATAAGACGCAAGTTACAAAAACATCGGACAGTAGAAAGTGAAAAGTTGTTAATATATATTAGAAACAAAGAAAATTGTAGAGTCCAAACAACTGTCGTCAAAAGATTGCAATTGTTTGTTTGGTTGACAGTATTGGGCAATATATAATCTGGTACGTCACCATTTACTTTTTTGTAAAACCGTGAAAGTTTTTCTTTGCTCACGCCTTACAGATAATTTCCCAACCTGTTTCTTTATAAATGGAGGATATGCTTGCATAGGCGGTTAACCTAATAACTGTACGTGCAGCCTCTAATTGTATTTTTTCTAACCTGTCTGAATCTGCAGTTGAGCCACTATCTCATACTTCACATGAGTATTTCAGAAGAGGGCGAATAAAGGTTAGATAATTAAATTTTTATCTGGAAAGTTCTAGAAAGCTGAAACTTTATTTTTCTCAATAAAGCAACCTACTTCGAAAGCCTCTCTGCAATACTATGTATGATGTCCAGTTACATTCTAAACTTAAAGTGACACCAAGGTGTTTGAGACCTAAATAGAGTAATGTTGGGATTTTTAAAATTGAATGTTAAATCTTTTTGGAATACTTCTGGTATTAAAAAACACAATGTCAATTTTGTTAGTATTAAGCTTAACAAACCACTGTTTAAACCAATTGATATGTTCTGTAAGTCAATATTAAGCACATTTTGAATACTATCAAGTTCAGAGATTTTTGCCCAATTGATGTGTCATTAACAAACAATCTACATAATACAATCATATAAACTGCAATGTTCTTTACGAAAATTAGGAAAAGAAGAGGCACCAACCAAGATCGACCCTTGCGGCATACCCGTCTTAAGTTTACCTATAGAGGATATTGTATCTTTTAACACCACCCTTTTACTGTCTATCTGTTAAATAGCTCTCTAACCACTGTAAAAGATCGCCATTTATACCATACCTTCCACGTTTAATCAACAAACTTCTGATCTGTATCCCATCAAAGGGTTTGCTTACATTGTAAAACATAAAACAAATAAGTGCATGACTGTCCAAAGTTTGTCATGAATAAGTTCAGTAAGTTGATATGTAGTGGAATGTCCCGGAAGAATACCCGACTGAAACTTGTATAAGGTTTTTTTCTATCGGGAAAGTAAAACAAGGTTCGTAAATAAGTTTTTAAAAACCTTTAATGATAGTGCATAATAATGCCACAGGGCGATAATTCGATAGCAGTTATCTATCTCCATGCTTAAATAAATGGTATAACATTTGATAACTTCCGTTAAGCTGGAAATTTTGGTTCAGAAAAAGATTTACTGAAAAGCAAGCAAAGATATATTTGTTGTCAGAAATGGATTACGTTAGTTTATTTATTTTGATTTTTCAGTTTAAGCAACATCGTACCATGCATAACAGATGGAATTTTGGTCGCATTTGTTGCATTTGTGGATTTTGATTTAAATTCAGTGCCGCTCTTCGTAAACATTGACCTTCAATTCATAGTAATCAAACATTGTCCTGGAGAATTGTAATGAGACATTTACAAAAAGGCAAACCCGAATTCGACATGAATAGAGCTACGAACAGAAGATACGTGTTCTACATGTACTTGGTCATAGAATTTCAGAATTCAATTAAAACTTTTCGATGTGAAAACAATTTTGAGCATTTTGGACATAAACATCTTGCTTCATCATGCTTGTATATAATGTGTTCTTTCATATATTTCTTTTTTGTAAATTTAAGTATGCAAATATTGCATTTAAATCGCTTTCCTCTTTTTTCCTCGCACATGTTTTTTTGTGTTCACCGAATCTTTTGAACTTTCCACGACAAGTAGAACAAGTGCTTGCAAAGTCTATAAAATTTAACTTTACATATATGTATGTCGCGTCAAAGCTCTTCTCTTCATACCGCTTAGTATCCATATTTGTTTGAAATATCGTTATCACAAATACACCACAAATGTATACGTAAACGTAGTTCCACCCCCAACCTTATCTGGCTGTATTAGACTGGGTATAGGAAACCCTTGCAGTTATTTTACTGAGAGTTCCAATTGGGATTCATGTTATTAGGGATCCAAAAGGGATATATATATCTGCATGTTGTATAACTACAGTTAAAATACCTTTTTTCTTTGGTTTTCAACTTTCTTCGTTGGGCTTATGCCTCCCAGATCAACTAGATTAAGCTGG
The DNA here is from genome assembly GCA_028566495.1 of Lithophaga antillarum. Classification (NCBI taxonomy): domain Eukaryota; kingdom Metazoa; phylum Mollusca; class Bivalvia; order Mytilida; family Mytilidae; genus Lithophaga; species Lithophaga antillarum. The sequence continues at coordinate 1,561 of JAOXYI010183432.1, read as the reverse complement.
ATATAGGGAATCCCTGTCCAATTTTTTTTAATGAGGGGTAAAATGGGGTTTTGAGGTATTTTTAGGGGGTTCTATGGGGATGGAAATGAATTTTGTAGTCCAGCTATCACTTAAATAATATAATTTAAATACTATTGTATTTTCAGTTACTTTTAGCGGGGATGTCTATCCGCAAAATGAAGAGGAGACATATTTTAGTTCACTAAAACAGTTCTTCTATTTATCTTGATAACAAAAGCAGTCATAGGACAAAGGATAGGATCAGAACAGCTGCTAGAACAAAGTATATTAGTTTCTACAAAGCATGCACTGTCCTGATGACAAAAACCGTCATAGGACGAAGTCCAGTAAAGATCAGTCTTGTACTTTGTCACAGGAAAATGTTTTAGGAAAATTTCTGCTTTAACTTGAAGCAGTCACCAAGGTAGTTCAGACTAGTTATATCTGTGCTCCCAAGTTAATGTAAAGCAATCGAAATCTCTGCTTTGTAAGTTAACTCGGATGTTATGCCAGGACTGATCTTTACTGTATATCCAGTTAGTCATAACTCCGTAATTAATCTTTGCACTGAAACAAAAATTGAGAGCTTATTTTAGTACATACGGTACGAAGACCATCACCAATATGAACAGAAATTGAGCCTCCAGTTAAAAATACTAAAACTACATGCTTTCACGAAGCTAGTACACTATTTTCCTCGTGAGTCTTAGAGTCTGAACCGCTTGTGAATAAAACTCAAGCTACACAATAAATGATGATCGGCATCGAAGAGAGCTATATTGCACGATACAAAAACGTTGTAATAATGACTGATATTCAGATGCTGATTGCTGCAAAGATATGGCCCTTTGTTATCTTAGACTTCAAAATGAAATAAAAATGCATATCCATTTATTTTCCCTGTAAACTAAAGTTGAGAATCTACTTTAAAAAATTGTAAAATTATTTGTAATTAATGGCAGGAAATACCATACTGACAGTGTTTTCAATCTAGAAAAGCCGTGATATTTTGTACGAAACTGTATCTTTACTTTCTTACGCTGTATATAAGTGTTGTATTTGCCCTTTTTCAAAGTTTAGTTCGATAGTTTGGTTCATTACAAGCAAATAACGGCTCTTACAGTATGCCATATGACATCTACCTTTTACCAGGAGTTATGCCAAAACTACCCTTCTAAAACGTGAAAAAAAGGCTTCACATATCTGACATTAAACGAACGATATTTAACTTTTAATTAAACTTTTCCTAGTATTAATAGAAAATGATACAACAACCTTTATTTAGTAAAAAGAAAAAATGAAACATTGATTTTCATATGTGTTTCAATAATTAGGACGGTGTAATCATGCTGCGTGAACTGAAACAAGATTTCGTATCAAAAAGTTTTTATAATCAAATCGACTTTCTTATTTTTGTAAGTCTGGGATTAATTAATGAATTTAAAAAAAACATAAATAAATAAACCACAGGATGTAAAATAAAATATATTTTAATGTTTCTGTTATTCTTTTATGATGTCACAAAAACGTCTTATTACATTGTATGTCATATAACAATACG
>JAOXYI010183321.1:0-11295 GCA_028566495.1 Lithophaga antillarum | reverse complement strand
TTAGTAGTTGAGTGGACCAATATATATATATATATATATATACAGATGGTGTATATTGGTAAGGTCGTGCGCACTGAAATTGGTATCATACGTTTATTTATATGCATTAAAGATGTAAATATTGTTTTGGTGCACGCGACGGCACATATCTAATTTAATAAACAAACCAATTGAAAATAGCTTAAATTTGGTCATTTCTTCCGAAAATACCAATTAATAACATCGATGACGTCACTGTGACGTCATAGACAACTTTGTTGAATAAATAACAGTCAAGTGTATTGAAAGCAATTACTGAATCTTAATTAAATCGATTTTTGTAATAATTCGAACAAAAAATGTTTTGGGGGCAAATTAGTCGTACTTATCCTACCTTCTTCTTTCATAACAAAGTAATGTAAGTTTTCTGTCAGCTTCTAAATGCTTTACCGGGCTGCTGTCAGCTTCTGGAACTAATATTCCTTGGCAGTGGAATCGATCCAGTGATTTATCACAAGTAAGCATGAAGACTGGTTCCTCGATGGTATCGTTACAGCCTAGTATAGCCAGTCTAGTAATTATTTACAGTTACTAGACATACCGGTATGTTAAGCCCATTATACAGACGGGTCGAACAATTCTTTACAATGAAAACTGTTAAATAGCGTGACCAATGCTGAGATCAAATAAAATGTTTCTTCTTTTTCCCAAGAAGCCATAAAAATGTCATATTTTCCTATCAATTACAACTTAAATTGATCCAGACTGCAAAAAAGTGCATGGTATGGGTTTTTCGAGAAGAATGAAATTGTATTTTATGAAGAAATATAATCATTTGGCAAGCTTAGAAGGATGTCAAATATGAAAATATACTCTGGCGAATGATTGGATTTCTTTTGAAGAACAAATTTGTTATACAAATAGTTGATATATCTCTCGTGAAGTAATTTCCATTGTCTACAATTATAAGTTTTATTTGTCAGAAACGCGTCGGTATGCCGTGGGGTGTATTTTAGACTATAATAATTGCGTAACATATGTTATATTTTACTGATTTATATGTCTGTTTCAAAAGTGCAAACTGCCCATTGTATAGAGGATTCAACATCGTGTTTATTTGTAGTAGGTTCAGTTGTAACTTAAACTTCAACTATGCTTAGTCCGACATATTTTGAATCTTGCAGTGAATTTTAGCTTTTGTTCTTTTTTTCATTATCACACATTCATCGGCTAACTGAAGATATTAATTATGAAACGTTGGATTTGTAAGTGTTTTTCCCATAGGGTACTATGTTAAACTGTATCCTGTGGTTGCGGCCATCTCGGCCGCACTCCCGATCGACATGAAAATAACAAACTTGGTAGAGGACCACCCAATGGTCATTCATAAACAGTTTTGGTTTAATTGTCTTCGTTGTTTCTAAGAAAATCAATGTTTGTTTTCCTATAGGGTCATACGTTAAACTATGTCCCGCTGTGGCGGCCATCTTAGATTTCCGATCGGCATGAAAATTACAAACTTGGTAGACGACCATCCAAGGAGCATTCATATGCAGTTATAGTTCCATTGGCCAATTAGTTTCTGACAAGAAGATCTTTGCAATTTTAGCTGATACATAATTAGCCCTGATAGCCATCTTAAATTTCCGATCGGTATCAAAATTACAAACGACCACCCAAGGAACATTCCTACCAAGTTTGGTTGCATTTGGCAAAGTGGTTTCAGAGAAGAAGATTGAAATGTGGAAAGCTAACGACGGACGACAAACGCCAAGTGATGGCAGTAGCTCACCTTTCAGGTTAGGTGAGCTAAAAAAGATATCTTAGCCCTCGAGATAGATGAGACGAATATCCTGCCTTCTTACCAGGGATACCAGATAATTATTGCTATATAAAGGAGACGTAATATTTAATCTGATATGACCAATCCTTCGGTTAGATAAAAGATGAACAATTAACGCATTAACTGCGACAGCGCGGAGCACGCGAGTCACAAAAAAAATGTAGTTATTTAGCATTGTTCTGTCATGCGTGGTGGCATATATTTGAGAGATATTATATAGCCGTTTATTACACAGCTATCTCTTACTTTTTGGGACACTCATGAAAAATCTTGAGACTTGTTTCTTTTGTACGACGTAAAAGGATTTTCACAGTGTTTGGACGTTAACATTCTTTGTGACGTCACAACACTGAACGTATATTTTACACGTTAGTACTCGTTTTCACTTCACTGGGAAAACACAGCATCTATAATATCTTTCTATTAATATACAAGTAATACTATTGCATATATCTATCAATATGCAATGTTTTCAACCCAACACCTTCTAGAAAGAAACAACTTTCAGAAAGTAAAAATAACTGATAGCTAAGAGGCGTTTCTTAATTTTATTTGTATCCTGATCGATTTCATTTTATTCCAGTATACCACCTGCAATCAAGTTAGAAAGATGTAAATAATTAAGTGTTTCTGGAGTCAATTTATCAAAATTTGGCTTGATTATGTCTGACAGGCTCTCGATAAAATACCCGAAATAAACAATGAATAATGGAAACCTCTTATAATGTCTTTATGATTTTCTGGGCAAAGGTTTAATACCTTCTGACAAACGTTTAGTACTTAATACTTCCTGGATTTGTGTATTTACTCTAGTAAAGTTTGTATATCAAATGCAATAAATCTTTTGATTATTTACATAACAGGGTAACATCCGAAACTCATATCCTTTTTAGAAACTCCATCAGATCTACTGATGAAAAATGACATGGATATCATTTTCAGGTAAAAAATGATGGTAATTTCCGACAGCTGGACATCTTCTAAATTGTTTGTTGAAATACCCATATTTCAGTTTGATAAACAACATTGAAATGTTGCAAAAAAGTTTTCAAAAAGATTAAACGGTATATATAAACACGTGATTAATCTTGAAGAAAACTAACAACGGGCAGTTAATAATTTTGGCATATACCAATCTAAATGGCGCCAACCACCTGTGTTTGGACGAAAGCAAAAACCTTGGCATAAGTGTCAGGACGAAATATTCAGAGGAAAATATCGATAGTAAATTCCATTTTGACATCAGACTCCTAAGGCGACAGAAGAATGTCAATAACTGATCTAAAAATTATAGTCCGAACACAAGACAACACAAGTATCAACAAAGAAAACTGAAGACTCGCACACAAAACCAGGAGTGACATGTATGGGAAAAACGTTCAAAGATCTTCTCAGAAACTACGAAGACAAATAAACCAAAACTGTTCATGAATGATCATTGGATGGTTCTGAACCCAGATTGTAATTTTCATACTGATCGGAAATCCAAGACGGCCACCACCACAGGACATAGTTTAACATAAGACCATATGGGAAAAATTCAAAGACTTCTCATAAACTATAAAGACAATCTAACCAAAACTGTTCATGAATGATCACTGGGTGCTTATTTACAAAGTCTGCGTGTTTTATGTTGAATCCGATGTCAGATGGCCGCAACTGTAGGGCATAGTTTAACAGTTCAGTTTTGGATAATGGGTCAGCTAAAAATCAGGTGAACCTCTAGTTCTACCTCTGGATTGACATAAAGTGTCTTAGCCCATGGATAATGAGACCAATCTATCTTGTTTTCCTGGACCCCAGGCTTTTCTTTACAAAAACGAAGCAATTGAACATCAGCAAGCAATATATTATGACAATGGTTATTGGTAGAAAATTAATAAATATTATCCTTCATTTGTTACACAAATTGATGTTACGATGATGGATGAGTCCTTTAAAAAATATCAAAAAACCAAAACAAAACAACAACAAAAACAAAACGAAAGAACATCGCTTTTTATAAGAACATCTTGTTTTATGTTCTCCCCTTTCTTGTAATGATACACTTAATGTAGTTGTTTCTAACTGATAGAATCTGTGCAGGATTTTATTCTTGTTTTTATTTATGCACTATCTTTGTGAATTTAGATACGAAGAGGGGAGGGTTTTGGTCCCATAAACCGGTTTAACGACCCCCGTCCACACACACACACACACACACACACACCCACACACAGAGTTTATTTGCCTGTTCCAAGCGTAATCTGCATTTACATTATTTATTTGTCTTTTCCTTTTTTCGTAGTTCTGAGTTCAGTTCGGTGAACTTATGCTGATTTGGCATTGTTTTCTTGTACTTTTTTTTTGTATATGGAAGAACTGTTGATTTTTTTTTTCTGAAATGAATCATGACTTTTCAAGACTATCTTCATGGGAAAATGGAGAGCAATGCAATGCAGTACGTACACATGTACGTACGTCATGTAATGTTGCGCAAAATCTCAAAGACCATAAAAGGTAGAAGCTTGATACTTATAGATGTTGTAGATATGCTCCTTAGATTTTAGATTTAATTTTGCCCACTAGGGTAAAATTATGGACCAACAATGAATTTGCGATATAAGATAGATAAGGATATCTTCCAAACTACTCAACATGGAAGCTGATACTTGGGTCACATATGACATTAAAATTATATCTCTCACTCTGCTTCCGTTTGCTGATATATCGCGTCGTGCATATAAATAAACGAGGAGCAAGATCGAACATTAAATTTTAATTAGATTGCATATGACACTATATGTGCAGACGGTCAAGGTTTTGGAATTCTGTATAGCCCCCGGGGATGGAGCCACTTGAAGCTCTGAGAACGCACCGATTGTCCCGCAACTCACCCTACACGGTCCGAGATATAAACCTGAAAGTTGCTTCATTAATTAATTATAAAATCTGTGACGCAGGTTATCTGCCCCGGGACTAAGATTGTCATCAGACTCGTCTTGTATCCCTCAAACTTTGGCTGATGTATTACGCTATACATTGTAAATTTTGCATGTGGACTACCAATGGTTTTGGAGTTTTGATCTTGCACACGGAGTGCAATCCTTGAAGGGTCTGAAAACTTTTTAAAAATTGAGGTCACACAACTCCTTCGATATCGTTCACCATAGAAACTTGAAAATTAGTTCATTACATACACTTTAATAATTACCGTGCTACAGGTTTTGGAATTTTGATATCTGTCCCAGGTCTAGGCTCCTGGAGGTGTCTGAACTATATTTGGGAATTGTCATCAAACTCCTCTCACACCAACTTCATACTTTGGTAATTGATTTTATTACATGCGTAGACTTTAACAAGGGTTTGAAATTTGATATTAACGTCCGAATGAGACCGCCATGCGGTGGTGTAGGACGTCACAACACTTCCACTTCCATCAGCAGCAAATATTTCCTCTTGGGTGGAGCCCTTAAGGGCTGAAAACAACTTAAAAACTATTGTCTTGCAACTCCTCTTACACGGTTGGTTTGAGACGAGTGTCACATGAGGGAGCAGGACATACTTACCCTTCCGGACCACCTGATGTTTTATGGCAGTTCGTATTGTCCTAGACTTAGTTTTCAGTGTTGTGTCTGTTCATTGCTTTCACGTTTGTGTTTGTATTTCTGGATGTATATTGTTTTGGACACTGAATTCGATAATCTTGTCATTCTATTTATCTTGACAGGGGCAACCACTTATAACGGAACCTATCAGAAAATGGAAAGCGGGTGATGTGCATATTTACGATTGCACATTAGTTTCGTTTTATTTGGAAATATTCACATATTCACACGAGAAACCACCTCTAATATTCAACTTAAACTTGTCAAAATGTTTTTGAGAATCCATACTGATACAATAAAAACACAGTTCCACATAAAATAATGATGATGTGTTTATTATTATCATTTTTTATTTTTTGTTTCTCATCGGTAATTTTTTTTTTTTTTTTTTTTTTAGTTTCTCATCGGTAATTTCTTTTTTTCTTTTTTTTAGTTTCTCATCGGTAATTTTCGGGAGAAAATAAAAGTCTAAAAATCAAAATTAAAATTAGTCCAAATCTGTTAAATTCTATTGATTTTCTTGGTTTCAGGAATAAAAAAAAAGTTCGAAAGGACAAAAAATTAGGGCATGAAATAAGAAACTGCATTTTAAATGGCCTTACTGTAAGCTTGGAAGGAAATACGTTTAAAATCCATGGTGGCTAATGCGACAACACCTATGGTCGGTCGATTTTCGCGCTGCCCTTGCTTTGGCCAAAATCAATAAATTTAAATAGACATCTCCATTTCACACCAGTTAAGTTGCGACTATGGAAATATCCATTCAAATTTATTTATCATAATCAAAGCGATTGTACGAAAATCGCGCGATGTCGCGTCGCTCAGGGTCTAAAGGTATGAACGAACATTGACAGGCTCAAATAAGCCTCTGATTTCCGAAACTGACCTCAGATTTCAACTGATTAGTCAAACGTAGGTTATAAGGAAAATGTCAGTCGATATTATATTTTATTCAAGACAAAAGATTCTGTAAACTTAATAATGAAATTTTTTTTCAACAGCCATCTTTCAACCCATATGGTTAGTCAGTTGTCAATCTTTGCATAAATACCAGTGTTTTGTTGCTCTAATAGATGACCTTTATTCGACGGTAATCTGTTTGGGGAAAACATATTTTGATTATGATATCTGAATCCAAATATAGGAATCTGGTATAGCCACAATTGCGTGTTCCAGAATAAGATTACCAAATTATTCTTAAGGAAAAGTGATATATTGATATATAATTTTCGCCTTCATGCAAGTTCTTCAATAACATTTTACAATTACAATAGAATGAACAATGGTTTAGAAGCGTGATAATAGGACATTTCTTTATACTATCAAGATAAAATTGTTGTTTTACAAATTCATTTTCTGGAAGAGCGTGAGTCCACAGCCACAATTTATTAGAACTGGTTAGCTGATTCAGTTCTTAAGAAAACATAATGACCAGATTACATGAATTTTGTCAGTTTGATTAGCGGTTATCAAATGACCGACAGACAGTTATTTTGCCAAAATAATATGCAATCTGCATGCAGAGAACAAACTATTTTACTGTCACAACTCACAGCACACGCTAAAGACGAAATCTAAAGTTTATGTTGCCAAAAATTTTAAAGATTTAAAGGTATTATCCACGATAGTGGTCACTTGACATTAGTATTAATATAGTATCACAAATAACCACTTAATTTTGATACACCATAAGCGCATTTCCAAGTGCTAAAGTGGGGGTCCAACCGTCGGAAACAACCCCCTCCTTTTGTCGAAAGATTTGCAAAAAAGGTCAAAAATTGAAAATTAGGAACTGAACCCCCCTTTTCTGTAGAAGATTTGTATAGTGGAACCCCCACACCCTTTTCTGTCTCGGGAACCGCCCCTTTTCAAAAATTTCTGGATCCGCCCCTGTATTTCAACAAATCATATTAGTGGTACTCAAAGCCAAATGTTTGGAAATCCAAAGAATATTCGGCATATTTTTTGTTTCTTAATTTAAGAACTGTTTTATCAAAGTATTATCTCTACATATATAACATATTGTTATGTTGTTTTGCTCGGATTAAAAATATGTTGAGATAGTTTACATGTTTTGTTTATCTCACTTACATATGCATCTATTATGTATGTTATTACAGATGAGACTTTGTCATTGTTATTCTTGAAAATATAACAGTTTTAGAGGAAAACAACAAACTAATTCTACTAAAAGTGTAGAGATACTAAAGTAAATGTTTTTTGCTTCTTAAAGTACAATAATGAAAGAAAGAACAATGAGAAGAGAGCACCTGTTCTAAGTGAAAGATCGTTTCATTACAGACAGGTGAAAAAAACACATCTTTACTGCAAAAATGAAAGTCTTGTTAACGTTTCTGACAAAAGGGCGTTCGCGTAAAATGCCAATTTTTGATTAAATGCAGTTTTTCTGTTATCTCTTGTTACAATAATGACGCTTTAACAGAATTCTTAGACATAAAAATATTCCATTTTATTTGTATTCATGTAGTTCCATGACATTCGTTATTGGCGTATCATGCAGCATGCGATTGATTTAATATTTTTTGTCATTTCTGCTATTTGTTTATTTGAATTTTTGACATTTTGGCCCAGTGTTTTATTCGGTGCATTTATTTTCCTTTAGTGCAAACATTGCGACCTAAGGCAGTTGTGCTTATCAACTGATCTTATAGCAGACAACCTTTTGGTCGATCAAACAGTCAAATGAATTGGAACAGAAGTTATTATGTGCAATACAAGTTTTTTACGGGATCTTAAAAAAAATAAGCAATTTGTGCATGTTTATATTTAAGAATGCAAAGTTATACATCTAAAAGCAATGTTTTTTATATAATTATTAAAGCTGATATATAGTGAAGGTCGAGAGAGTCTAAAGAAATAATTATGCTGGGAAAATGCATCCTAAAATAACCCGAAAACAGTATACAAATAAATTATAAATATCTTTACTTTCAAAGTTGTGACACGATAATAGTACCAAAAGTCGGGAACGGAATCGGATGTTACTGACTAACTGCAATGTGTGTGATTGTCCGCTGACACATGGCTTTTTTGTTTGTTTGTTTGTTTGTATTAGGTTTTAGGGTTTTTTGTTTGTTTTGCTTCGTTTTAAATAGAATATCAATTAAACTTCTGGAGATAATTCGTGAAGATACATGTGTAAGGTAAATAAAGTCGAACATTTCGATCACCAATTAAGAAGCTTTTAAAAAAAAACTCGACTTATAGAATTTTTTTTTGTCAATTAATTTTTAGATTTGGCCGATTTTGTTTCCACACGTCCTTGGTGATTGAAACTTAAAAAACTCTTTATAAAAATAAAATACTGTTAATGGTAAGAAAAAACTTTTGTCCTTCATTAGTTCATGAAATTAACGATGATAACATCGGATACTTTCTAACAAAGTTCAGTCTTAAATCGAGGAGTAAAAACGGTCGGTACGCATTCAACGATAGCATTATTTTTGGTAGCATTCTGTAAAAGTAACAGATTTCTTATAATCACAAATCAACCTATATATACCAGTTTTGAAGATGCATCCCTGTACAGCTATTTAATTTTGTTGATGGCACTCATTGAATAACATGTCAGAACAAAATTCCAATCGTTTTGAAATGTTCGGTACTGAACCGAAAAAAAACCCCAGAATTTCCAGTTACCTTAGCAAAAAATAATAGCGAACAAGATAATTTTTAAAAATGAAGGAAAGGTCGAGCAGTATGAACTTAACGAAAAGGTAGTGAAACCAGATGCTTCAGACGATTAGTCTTTCTTCTGTCGAATATGACACCGATCCCTTAAATCATAGAGTAATGTGAAGTCTTATGCCTCATTAAGATATTAATACGCCCTGTGATTAGATTTGAGTAGAATAGAAATCAAATATCTTGCTTTCTGTCATAAATATATATACTTACTAAACATATACGGTCTCGCAATATTTTGTCGCTTGCAACTTGGCAAAACTGAAAAGAGAAAGCAAAGTTAAAATAAGGAAATGTATGTCAGACTGACAAGTACATGTACATTTCCTGATAAATGTGAAGACTAAATATGATTGCTGTGTAAAATAAAAGTATCGATAACAAAGTTGAACAGTAAAACAAAACAAGTACAATCCGGATGACAGATGAATAAATAAAATACCAAACACCACGGCGCGGACACCAGGAACTCTCACAAAACTGAAAGTGAGATCAGGTGCTCTGAAAGGGTACATCTCCTGCTCCATGCGGGGTAACCGTCGTGATATACTAATTTTCAAAGTCAGTATAATAGTAATTGTCTCGACTCGTAGGGTTAGTAAGAAATAGAAATACGCAAAATTAACGTACATTTACATTTCTAGTCAGTGGATCGTGAAAATGTGGTCATGGGTGAAATGTATTAGTATAATATGTACTCTCCCCTGATGAACATGTGAATCAAATGCATTTTCATGGTGTGTGGTTGAGACGAACTAAATATGACCGTCATCGCAATCGCTGCTGTCAAGAGCATATCTTTGCCTCACTTCCCACTCAGTTTTGCTTCTAGAAAATGTTGGTCGCATTCCTCGATCCAAACTATTCTTGCTTAGAAAAGTTGTCTGACCGAAAAACATCTTTTCACCCAGAAAAATTATGAAATGAGGAGTGCAGCCAATGCTTTCCTTCAGAAACTAGAAGAACACCGTGCCCAACCTGCAACACCAGATCTCGGTAACGGTAAAAGTAACACCGAATAACGGTCTTTTTACGCATCTTCTTGGCAAAATCAGCTACTCAAGTAAGTGATCATTACTTTTACACCAGCTATAATTATCTTTTCAAAGGGTCATAGATCGCATTCGGATCTACAATTATTATATTTCAATCGGCAATAATCATTTGAAATGGAGAATATCGGTTTTTCCCAATCATGCGTGCAAACCGTGTGCGACTAACACAATTTTAGCTCATTATCGTCATTTTTGGAGATAACTGGGCTATTTTAGCTTTGCTCTACTATTTTCAAATCATATAGATCTGCAACACTACTGTATTAAAGTCTTTTATTACTGAATACACGTATTTGACGAAGTAATGGGGATTTTTAATGTTTCTTAAAGTACATGTAACACTAGTATAGACGGTTTTGATTAGTAACAACGGATAAGATGGCTCGAATCCATGAGAATTGTAAGAATTCTGCTTTGTTATACTCTGCAATGACACATAGTTTTACTGTTCTATGTCCGATAAACAAATAAAGACAATGTTCTGGCGACAAGGGCATATATACTGACGGCCAAAAGAAAAGATACAGAAGTTTGAATAGATGTAACTTTAATGATTTATATAACAATAAATCTAATTTCTGATATATCGCTGTGTCGTGATCAATTCTAAGCAGGACCCAACATCACAACCTGGAGTCAAATATAGGTCTTATCACAATCCGTCCTTTCAGTGCTCAAATTCGTCGTATTTTTGTAGTTCTGCACTTTCAAAGTAACGGTTCAATGTTGCAGCAACGTACATGTATCTTTCTTTTTGCCGTTGCGTATATTTTATTTCATCGTGTGTCTTCAGCGGTGCAATCTTTCACTTTCCAACAGTGAAAAAAGTGTGGCGCATCTTCTTTCAAAGAACATTCAATATTTTAATAAGCAATTACAAAATGTACTAATAAGCCCCATTATAGCTTATATGAAAAAAAATTACTTATACATTATACAGCTACGGCAATTAGTCGGTCTTGAACATTCCAGTTATGTTCGAAAATGCAGCTATATATGCCCTGGTCGCCAGAACACTGTCTTTCTTTGTTTATCGGACACAGAACAGTAAAACTATACGTCAGTGCAAAGTATAACAAAGCAGAATTCTCACAAAAAAGTCGGACTGGAGCCGTCTTATCCGTTG
>JAOXYI010183210.1:0-11295 GCA_028566495.1 Lithophaga antillarum | reverse complement strand
TTTGTAGCATGAAATATTTTGGTTTTGTAGCAACTTTATGAATTTAAACAAAATTTAAGAAAGAAAACACCCCATTTCAGTGGCAGATCCAGTAGCAGTTCAGGAGCATCGGGACATCCCCTGTTTCAGGACAAAATTGGTCTTTGGGCCCCAATCCCTCCATTTCAAAAATCCTCAATCTGTCCCTGCATTTGGTTCTTTTTCAGAGGATATTTTTAATACATCGGTCAGTTTTGTATACAGAAGTGGAAATGGTGGTTATTTTGTCAGATGGGCAAACTTTAACAGGGCTTAAGTAATGTCAAAAAAAAACCAAATGACTTGGTGATTTTGCAAGGTAGTAGGGATGATAATGTACTACCCCACTTTTTACCTACAGGTTTTAATTAAATTGCTATTATTGAAGTTGAGCTTAAGATATTTATGGACTAAATCTGAAAGATGGTTATCTGTGATCAGTGTATATCTGTGATTACCTGTCTACAAATCATTCTTTACATCTGTTTCAAATCTCACTGTTTTAAAATCACATGGTGAAGTGGTTGCCAAGTCTTTTGGCTTCCACTTTGCCATGTGATTGTTTTTTAAAAATTCAAATCCATGACCTTTGAACCATTCAATTTGCATTTTTAATTGACAATTATTTGATGAAGGGACTGACCATATGACAAATGTTGGACCATTTGATTGGTACTGAGTAGATGGATACAGTGTTGATTTCAGTCGAGGTGTGCTTGATTGGAGCTTCAGCAGCTGAAGGGAGGTGACTGTTTCATCTGATAGCATTTTTGACATTCTCAGTTGATTAATTTTGAAAGTTAAATGATGTGGAATTGGATCTTGAGATAAGAACTTCTTGATGTCTTGTTAAATCAGGCCCCCTACTTATAGTTTAAAAGCTCTATCATAAATTTGATGAATTACCAACACGAGATTTGAGTTGCTAAAACATTTGTATGTTGAAGTATCATTGTCAGTTGCACTGTTGGTTGTTGTGATTTGATTTTTGTTTGGTTATTTAAGCTGTAAAAGCAGAAAGCATACAGGGCTGCTCAGAGTTGTGGCTATCTCTTAGTAAAAATTTAAATAGTCTGTCTTTTGACTTCCACATTACTATGATATTGTTTTTTTTTCTGTTGCTAAATTCAAATCCATGACTTTTGAACCAGTCTGTTTGCATAGTTATGATTAGATCATAGTTTAATCGTGAACTTTTGGGCCATACATATATTCTTTTACAATAGGTCTAAGAAAGTATAATTATTTAGATTTTACAAGGTTTTACATTTGTAGTTTTGAAAAGATCCTGAAGTTGTGAGGTATCCCTTAAAAAAATCCCTAATTTAAAAGAGTAGCTCTTACCCGGAGCCCTAAAAACCCTACATTGAGACAGCTAGAGACCTTTGAAGACATTATTGAAAGTTACTAAAGTTATCTTGTGCGCTGTACCTCCTACTCAGGCACAAAAAAATGGAAATATTTTTAAACATCTTCAAAACATTGTATAACTTGTGACTTCTAAAGAAAAAAAAGCTTCCTATTACATGTACTATTTTTGATATCACTTTTACTTGATAAAGTCTGAAGTGAAATTATCCCTAAATTTTTAATTACTTTGTCTCTTAAATGTTCCCAAAAAAAAAAGTCCTTAAATACCTATAAAATCTCGTTGTACATGTAAATCTGTAGTGCAACAAACTTTTATTGAAGAGCACTGTTCTGATTCTTCTGTAAGACATTTGACAATACATTAATGTAATCGGTTTATACTGCAACACTTGTTGTGTCTGGGATAAAAACAGCATCATCTGCCAATTCTAATTTAAATGCCATGTTAACAATTTTTTGATAAGGAAGTGCAATAGTGTTGCAATTAAAAATTGCACATATTGCAGATTTGGTCGAGTAACTGTCTGCACCTAATGATTTGCCCTACTGATTTTCAACATCAGACAGATCGTCCTATTTTATCACTAAATAGGTTTTTACAATAAAACACCTGTTGTTCACTGCACTTCTTCAGACTTCAACTGCCACACACATTATTCTTATATTTCATTGTATAGAAGCACAGGCACAGTATTTTGGTATCTGAGCATTACTGCCAAAATTCTGTTAAAGTTTATTTATACATTTGTATGGTATGACAAAAAAGTAAGTGAACTTGAAAATAAAAAAATGCAGAAATGGAATCTCAAAAATCTAACTACCATAAAAGTGGTATAAACAGGTTAAAGTTTGCATTTAGAGGAACTGCTAGCTCATATAAAACATGCATAAAAAGGAAGATGTTTTGTGCATAAAGAACATGTGACTTCAGATTGGTAAAAACATGTACATATCCATTTTAATCATTTCCAGGAAAATATTTGTATGAGAGAAATGAGACTGGAATAACTATGTGTTCGTCAATCAGATGGACTACTTGTATATATAAATTCATCTGGAACTTAGTGCAATTTTTGTTAGCTCACATAACCCAAAGTTTGAACTTTTGCCATCACTTTGTGTCCGTCATTGTCATTAGTTGTTAGCTTTTCATTAAAAATCTCTGAAACCACTGGGCCAATATGAATTCAGCAGTAAATTCATTGAAAAATTTTCTTCAGAACCACTGGGCAAAATGAAACGAAGTACGTTAGAAATAGTCCTTGGATAGTCCTCTTTCAAAATCATATCTGATGACTTGGCCTGATATCCAAGATAGCTGTCTTAGTGTATATGCAAATTAGCCATAATTTAACGTTAAATTCATGTAAATTTTTTTTCTTAAGAATCACTGGAACCAAATCAACAGAAATGCTTTGAAAGGTCCTGACCAAGTTTTATTACTTATCAGGGTGGTGGTGGTTGAAAATCCAAGATGGCCACCAGGGACCATAATGGGGACTGACTGGCTGAAATTTCCAAAATCTTTTTGTTAGAAACTACAGGGCTGATAGAAATTAAATTTGTCATGAGTAATTATTAAAAAGTCCTGACCAAGTGTTTTTATTACTTTTTGTACCAGTTGAAAATCCAAGACGGTCCCCACTGAGAAAAATATTTTAACATTGGACTGTACAAGAAACACGCTGAAAAATCTTCTTCAGACCCACTGCACACTGCAGAAATGTTGCTGGAAAGGTTCTGACCAAGTGTTGTTACATTTTGGGGCAGGTGGAAATCCAAAATGGCTGCCAGGGTGGTGAATGGCTAAAATTTCTAAAATAATTCTATCAGATACTGTAGGACTGATAGAATATTAAATTTTCATGAATAATCCTTACAAGGTCCTGACTAAGTGTTGTTACTTTTTGAATGGATCAGAATCCAAAGTGGCTGCCACTGTAACACATACATTAACATAGGACTGTATGGGAAATATGCTGAAAAAATGTCCTTTTTTAGAACCACTGTAACAGATGGAATCAGACTTGGCAGAAATGTTGGGTAAAAAGTCCTGACCAGTTGTCACATTTTGGTGCTGTTGAAAATCCAAGATATCTGCCAGGAAGCATAATAGGCTCAAATTGTCTAAAATTTCTGAAATCTTGTCAGTTACTACAGAGCTGATGGAATTCAAACTTGCCATGATCAGTTCTTATAATGTCCTGACCAAGTATTGCTACTTTTTAGACCAATTGAAAATCTGTGACCACCGCCACTGTGGAACACACTTTAACTTGGGACACTATTGGAAATATGCCGAATAAATCTCCTTCAGAGCCACTGCATCAGATTAAATCAAAATTTGGCAGAAATGTTGCTTGCTAGTTACTGACAATATTTTTTTTACGTTTTGGTACAGTTGGAAATTCAAGATAACCAGGGGACATAATTGGCACTGATTGGTTGAAATTTCAAAAATCTTCTTATCAGTAACTATAGGGCTGATTAAAATTAAAACTTGTTACGAATGATTCCTGCAAGGTCATGACAGGGTGTTGTTACTTTTGGAGTTGCTGAAAATCCATGATGGCCACCACCAGGGAACATATATGTGTAGTTTAACATTGGACCCTTTGTTACATAAAAATTTAAATCTGTACAAATGAAGTCTCAAAGACCAACAAAATCCAAACCTATGAGATTCAAAGTTTAACATAGGCTTATTTGAGGAAAACCTTTAAAAATCTGATTAAGAAACAACAAAATTCAGTTATACTGGCAAGAAGCACCGTCCAGATTTATGCAAATGAAGGCCCAAGGATCCCAGAAGCCATCCAGATTTTAAGATGAACTTCAGAGAGGAAATCTTTTGAAATACTAGTGATATATATCCAACTTTTTTATGGGCTAGTTTATGATCAGGTGGGTGATACAGGCTCAGGTTAGCCTCTATTTTTCAGTAAGTAAATAAATGAATGAATGAATACATGAAAATGACAGAGGTTCTGAATGGGAATTTCCTATGTCAGAAATATGACATGCTTGTATTTAATTCATAGCACTTGTGAAAGGTTTAAATATTCAAAGTTCAAAGCATATGAGATTGTAGTATTTCCAATAATGATTTGTTTATTGCATTTTTACATCCATACATATGTAGATGATTAATTTCAAGTGGGCTCGTGTGGTCCTAATCCTACAGGTGGTAGGGTATTGTAATCTTAAAATGGCACGCGAAGAAACAGATTCAGTTACATTTCACTTATTTTCTTATCCAAGTCATCGATAAAAATGAAATTGTAGAGAAGCAGAAGAAGTTGTATTTTACAAACCTTATTTTCCT
Organism: Lithophaga antillarum; assembly: GCA_028566495.1. Taxonomy (NCBI): domain Eukaryota; kingdom Metazoa; phylum Mollusca; class Bivalvia; order Mytilida; family Mytilidae; genus Lithophaga; species Lithophaga antillarum. The sequence continues at coordinate 6,581 of JAOXYI010183210.1, read as the reverse complement.
AATCAGTGATAAAAACAAAATCACCAGATAAAATTAGTTATGTGAAAAAAGTTTTTGGGACAAGATGTTGTAAAAATTAGCTGACAATTAGGAACCTACAGGATTGAGAAGATAGTTCTCCATGTTTTAATGATACACACTTGTACCTTTACTATGTGTCAAGCTGAACCTTCTGTAATTCTGTTTTTATAAAGCATTTACAGATTTTTGCTGAGTTGACTGTTTAGCCTTCTCATACATCTGGTTGATTTGGCCTTGAATAGTAAAGATAGTGTTTTTCATTTTCAGCCAAGGAGCTTCAGCTAATAGTAAAGAAAATTGACAAGATATAAAGTGGAAAGGTTTTTATAATAAAAAAAAAAAAACTAGAAAAGTTGTGTGGAAATCCTCCGCAGTGGAATTCTTTGGGAAAGATCTTCTCATATCTGAGTATTACCCTCTCACTGCTGAAAAAAAAGGAACCAGTGAACTGATTAATTTTATGTAACCTTATGAAGATGTCATCATGCTAGCACAGCTACTGTGGTTGTTTGTAGCTTGAATCTTGCACAATATTCACATTACACTATAATTTCAAATTGTTCAAGACAGGGTTATATTTAAATTTTGCACTTTTCACCATTCCTGTGTTGTAAGTACAAGTGGTTGTTGAAATTCAAAATTAATGATTTTGATGAAAGTATGTACCAAGCGAATGTCTCTCCATCAAGTTCATTTGTAGTACATTTTTTGCAGTTATAGTAAAGTTCTTCAAATATTTTGAGTACATTTGGCAGCATTACATTGATGTGGAAGTTTTATATTGACGTAATTAGTACTAGAAGTAAATAAACAATGTACAAAAAAAAATTATTTCTGATGAAAAGTCTTCAGAATTTATCTGTGGTTTTTAATTGGCTGCAGTTTATGTTTTAATGTTTTGAAAGTTATATAATAAAGATGCACACCTAATTAAAGTGCAACAACCCTGCCATGTTTCTATGTCTGTGAATCCTTTGTAAACAATTTATGAATGATTTTGTCCAAGTGTGACTTCTTTCCGTTTCTGTGTTCTTCCTCAACCTCATCTGTTGTTTCGGTTCTTTATATTCAATACAAAACAGTCACCTGTTCGTGGTCAGTTTGTGTTGTGTTTTTATGTTTTCTTCAAAGAAATTATCAAATGGTACTAAAATAAAACTTTTGATTCATTCCCTGTCATGAAATTAAGGATTGGTGACATTTGTTTTATGGTTTCAGAGGCAAGTACACTAAGTCTGGAAAGTGGCAACTTAACTGCACCAAATGTTAACCTTGATGGTATGGATTAGAATGGAATCAGTTGGTGCATTTTGAGGGTTCAGAATCTACTATGTTCTAAGTCATTCAGATGGTGAAAATTTTTATCAAACCTCCAGCAATGGTCCATAAGCAGAAGCATAGTTTGGTTTTGTATTTTGTTAATAGGATAATTGGACAAGCCTGACCTTACTTTTCAACTGACCTGCAATGCTGAGTCACCGAGAGTGACCTTACAAGGTGAACATGTCCAATCAGTTTGTTTTGGGTGGACAATTACAGCTTAATGATAAAATTATATAAGATAAAAATTCCTGGATTAGTATGTCCTGAAATAGCCAGTTGGTATGATGTTGATTGATAACAATAATCAATTGATCAGATGGTCAGTAGAATCCTACTATCTGCAGTATGATATCTCAGAACCATTATTGAGGTGTCGATTGGGGTTTGGAAAATTTTAGACTTTTGAGCCTGTTTCAAGATAATTTCGCCCCCAGTTGCAATGAATGACATGTCAAATAGTGACATGTTCTGTGCAAAAAAAAATAGCTTATCTAGGAATAGAATGATCTGGGGCCTCCAAGGGAAACTGTTGTGGGCCTCTTTTGTCTAGTTTAATCACCTTAATTTGCACTATACCATTATTAAAAAGAGATCATTGTTGTCTACTGGACATGCTTCCAAAGAGATGGAATCCTATCATAAAAATTGGCCTATACAATCATATCATTGATAGCACAAGTTTAATGAAGATACAACTTCAAAGGGCAGATAACTGGTAACTGTCAAAACACCAGATAATATGTTTGTTGTTTGATACCAAGAACAAGAAGAGGTGTTAAGTTTTGTAGTGTTTGTTTTCTTTTTGGTCATCATGCATTGTCAGAAATAAGATAAATCTGATGGATTATAAGCAAGTCAGCAATTTATTATCAATTTAGATTTGTTCACATGTTTTTTTAAGAATGAGTCTTGGGTTTGGTCCAGATTTTAGACCTTGTCCATGGGTCAGTGTTTGAGCCTTTTCTTTTACTTTTGCAAAAGTTGTTGGTGCTTTTGAAATAAAAAAAAGAAAAAAAAAATCAGATTTGAATATTTATAAGAGGAAGGTCTACCCATCATAGAATGAATAGTTCTAATCTTTTCATTGATAGTTAAGTTTAAGTGACAAAGACTGGAAGAATATTTAGGCATTTGATGTTAATTTTACTTGCAATTAAACTTTAGAACTTATAAAGAATGGCTACCAGCCGTCCTGTCCCCCGTTTCACCCACTTAAGAGTAAGAAAGATTTTTGTTGGATTGGGTAATTAGCCCTGGGTAAGTAGAGTTTGAAAATGGGTTGCATAAGTATACATATATATGAAAACAATTTATTTAAATAATTTTCACACTATGATTACTTCATAATGTTATTTCTGGCTTTTGTCTTTAAGCCTTCAGTAAATTTTTGGAAGAGGTTATTGAGTCTTTGACTTTTTTCTGTTTTCAGTGTTCAGTAAGTTGTGGAAGAGGTAGTCAACAAAGGGAAATAACTTGTGTAGATGAAGAAGGAAACCATCATCCTGACAGTGAATGTCGTGGAAGAAAACCAAGAGAAACACAATCCTGTCACATGGGTCGATGTCCAAGATGGTATGGAGACAAGTGGAGCAAAGTAGGTTGTCAAAAGATTGATGTGGATTAGGGGTGTAACAATCCATTGGTACACCGATCCATCACAATATTTTCACAATATTTTCTTTCATGATAAAGGAATCAATTCTGAACCCATCGAAATGATTCCGATCTGATTCCATTTTTATTTTATTTAAACACGCATCAAAACTTCAGCTCTCCACATGGAGGTACTAAAAGTATAATAAACGAAAATGGTGACCAAAGTTGTGTCGGTATGGAAATACTTTGCATTTGTAGCAAGTTAAATGTATTATGACCAAAGTATTCGTGATAGGGATTGGATCGTGAGAGAGTGGTATCTTTGCACCCCCAATAAGGATGCCACTACATACATTGTATATATTTAGTTACATGCACAACTATAGTTTTTTTTTTCAATATAAAATTAATGTGTTGTTGTAATTTTCAGGATCACAAGGACAGTTTAATGGTGTTTTCTGTTCCTTTTGTAGTTGTACTGGGGAGTCATAATGATACTTTATACAAGTAAAAAAATATTATGTATTGCAGGTTGGTGGACACCAAAAATTGAAAACCTGGTTTACTGTCTTTCTGATAGTTATTTAGATATAAATACTGCAGTTATTTATGTATATAAAGATACAAGGAGTCAAACTTGACTAAATCTACCTAAGTAACAGTTGAAAGTTGATCAAGAATTGGCTCAATATATCATAAGTTGAGAAATTTGCTCGCTTTTGTCTCACTTGTATCATTAGACCCATGTAAGTATAGAAATGAACTGAACCTTTTAGTAGCTGAATTTTACACATGATGGTTTGCTTTTAAATTTTAGTGTTCAGTAACTTGTGGGAAAGGAATTAAAATTAGGAACATCACCTGTAAAGTCAAACGATACAAGACTGTTGATCCAAAACTTTGTGAAGGAAAAAAGAAGCCAAGAATTGTTCGACCATGTCAAAGAAAAACTTGTGCTAAATATTACTGGAAAACAGAAGACTGGTCAGAGGTAAGTGAAAAAAAAGAGCTTATTTCACGTTTCTTCTGCATATCCTTTATTTCAAGTTTGAGGTGATGGAACACAGAACATTGGAATCTATAACTTACATCTATATGAATTGAGGAATATTGGGTGTTCCATTCGATGTGAAGATGTATTAGGACAGGACTTTTAGTCAATCTGTGTCCCTCAGTAAAGGAATATTGGGTGTTCTGTTTGGTGGGAAGATGTATCAGGACAGGACAATTAGTTAATCTGTGTCCCTCAGTAAAGGAATATTGGGTGTTCTGTTTGATGGGAAGATGTATCAGGACAGCACAATTAGTTAATCTGTGTCCCTGAGTAAAGGAATATTGGGTGTTCTGTTTGATGGGAAGATGTATCAGGGCAGGACAGTAAGTTAATCTGTGTCCCTCAGTAAGGGAATATTGGGTGTTCTGTTTGATGGAAAGATGTATCAGGACAGGACAATTAGTTAATCTGCATTACCTTTTTTTTCACAAAGATAATTCCATTGAGCATGTTAAATTTTAGTTTTGCTGAACCATTTTAATGTTAAAGGTCTTATGATTACATTGTACCTGGTTCAAGTGTAGTGCTGACTTGATTAAAAAGGCATTAGCCCAGTTATGTATCTTTTTGTTCTCTTCAGATGTCTTCTTCAAACAGCTTTGTTAAAAGGGCATCAGCCCACTTTTTTCTGACGTTGGTACAAATTCTTCCAGCAGAGTGATAGATCAGTAGTCAAGACTTGCTATCTTTGTACTTAACCTGACAATTCATCTTGACCTTCTTATCATAATTTTTGATAAATTGTAAATTCAGCATTTTGTCCATATATCATTATAACATTTGTCTTTATTTCATCCCATTTTATACTAGTACCACCTAAAGTAAACAGAGATCAATAGTCACTGTTATGAAAAAGCAAGAAAAAATACATTGTCATTATTAAAAAGACGAAAACACGAATGGTTAATAATTCATTAGATCACAACAAATTACACCACTACTTCCCACAAAAATAATATAAGATAGACAGAAACAGGATAACCTGACCTAGTACAGCACTAAATGGTGTGGGGTTCAGACTAGTTTAATGGCACCCAAATTTCAAGCTACTTTGAACTGCATCAGATAGAAATCGACCTTACGTATCATATCCAGTTTGATCGACCATGATGTGAATATATTCCAGAACCATTTTGTAATTCTGTTCTTTTTGCAAGAAATCTGTTTTATACACTGCAGATCAGTACATACTTCCAAGTTATAAAGCCTGTCTAGATTGCCTAATTTCCTCATCAAACACAGAACATAGTACATGTACATTGTACAAATGGTGATTGTGTAAGGTCAATTTCTGTCTAGTGCAGGTCATATGTCTATTTCTGAACTCCAGTACCCAGTGTTATTAAAATATATTTTCTATTTGATCATGTCACACTATATTTAAGAAAAAACTAAACATTAAGCCATCTATGTCAGTTTGCCTGTGGAAGATATGATCAGATATATAAAATGATGTATGAAATTATTTGTGACCATTTTTGAAAATTTGTTTAGGTTTTGTTTCATGTAACTATGTACAAGTGGGTATGTAATTGAAAAAAAAAGAGAAATTGATAAGAAAATCTTATTTGATCTTATTTAATCAAACCCAATATAATTGTATAAAAGTAACATTAAAAAATTCAAAGCTGTTAAAGAACCTAGCTTGTAACCTAAGGCATTAACTAGAATCAGGTCAACTGAACTTTTTAATCTTTGACCACTGAAGATAATCTCTAACATTAAGCCAGTAAGAGGTTGCATTAGTTTATCTTTACATATGTTTGTGCCACCCAACTGGATTTACTGAAGTCATTATTACACCATTCATAGAAAAAGCTATCATTTAAATTGGTTACTGTGTCAGTAGTTAATAAAAACTTGGCATAAAGAAGTCAGTATGCCAGACAAATGTCCATCATAGCTTGTCCTAAATCAACCAGAACTCAGGAAGATAATATAGTAGTAAAATTATCAAATTCTGAGGTGGAAATTGTTCTGAGGGAATAAAATCTACAGATTTTCCTTTAATTTAGATAATATTGTAATGACAGCCTTTCAAAATCATGTACATAAAGTTTATGTAAGTTAGGTATTAATTTTGACAACATTAGGTGGATTGTTTATGAGGGAAACATAAACACAAAGATATTGGGTTTACAAACATTGAAATTCCTTTGGCTTTTTATGTGGGTAATAAACTAAATGAGTGGTGAATAGTTAGGACACTGGTGAAGTATATCATATTTTTTGTTGTTGGTTTCTTTATGAAATGGATGGTTGCCTGTTGACCATGTAATTAATATCTGTATGTATAATTACATGTCTGAGGACCTGGTGAAGTCCATAATTATTCCTGTCTGAGCAAGAAATCTTTTTTTTCGCCCATTGTCATTTTTTGCAGGTGGAATGTAGAATCTGGAGTAAAAGTAGATTTTAAACTGTGATTTTTAACAGTTCTAATCGTTAATAAGTTACTGAGGTTCCTTTGATTTCCAGCGAAGTGTTGGTTTTAAATTCCTTTTAACACTCGAGAGAAATATTTATGACATAAATAACAATATTGTCCCACACATTTTACAGATAAAAGTACACATTATGCTTTTAT
>JAOXYI010183101.1:0-11295 GCA_028566495.1 Lithophaga antillarum | reverse complement strand
AAGAAGCAGTATATAAACAGCTAGAATCATATTTGATTAAAAACAACTTGCTGTTTGAATTTCAATCTGGCTTTAGAAGCGCTGGGAGTATCTAACATTAAATGGCTCCAGTCGTATTTAATAGGAAAACAAACAGTTGGTTAATGTTAATGGTACAGATTCCAATTTGGCAGGCATAAGCTGTGGAGTACCGCAGGGAAGTATCCTGGACCTCTTACTTTTTCTTTATCATGTGAATGATATGTCCATTAGCATAAACTCAGATTGTAAACTTCTACTGTATGCAGATGACAGTACTATTATGTTTTGCATAAAAATCCTGAATTTATCTCTCAAAAACTTGGCAAAGAACTGGAATCATGTGGTGAACGGCTTATCGACGATAAGCTTTCTATCCATCTTGGTAAAACTGAATGCATTCTTTTTGGTCCAAAGCGAAAATTTAAAACCGTAACTGAATTTAAAATTAATTTTAATGGTCATGAAATTAAATCTCAGAGTAGTTTAACTATCTGGGCATTGACATTGACCAAAATTTATCTGGTGAAAGAACAGTCAACACTATTATTGAAAAGGTTAAGTTTCGTTTGAGGTTTATGTATAGAAAAGCAAAGTGTTTATCTACTGAAACAAGGAAAACTTATGGCACTTATACAATGCCATTTTGATTATTCCTGTTCCTTCTGGCATGCTGGTATATCTCAAGCTTTGAAAAACAAATTGCAAGTGGCTTTACAGGTATCAGCTTGAAGTGGGTATCTAAAAGTCGAGAATTAACATGATAGGGAATTTGGGATTACTTAATATCAAGAATAGGTATTTAATCATTAAAAGTAATTACAATTATTACGAGATGACACTTCTTTCCGGTTCCTGATTAGTACATTTCAAGTGACATTAAACTTCTTTTTTAAACGTTTGTATCTAAGTGATGGATTTGATCGAATCAGGTAGTGAATTCCAATCCTGAATTGCACTGTAATAAAATGTTGATCCGATGCCTTCAATTTTAGGCGTTACATAGTGAAAACGGCTTGTTTGTGGTGTTCGTTAATTTTTAAAAAAATATTTTTCAAATGAGATGGACATATATTATTAAAATCTTGTGAGCATGATTTAATCGGAGCTGTTTCACTCTGGTTTCAACATTTAAAAATCCTAAACTAGATAGTTCCTTTTGTTTCATACTAGTTCTTGGACCCATGCTTTTAATAAAACGAAATGTTATCGAAGTAACAGTGTTTGACATTAACGCGTAACGCAGGAATACCCAAATCGCACATTTCTAATGTATTTTTAAATAGATTTGTGAAAATAAACACCGCAGTCAAATGTTTTTGCTTCACGGGAATTTTTAATTATAGATGAAAATGATTCTCAATGTGTTGAAATCAAATTTGTTTATATGTCTGCATGCTTTCCTGCTCACATTTTCTCAGATTGGCATGATCTGCGTATTATGTTCAATTAGGGTATTCTGAGTTTTAACACAGAAATCGTGTATTTTTATCAAAACCGTTAGAATTCTTCTAAAGTTAAAAAATAAATGCAGGAAATTTCCGGATCTTGATTTAGTTCAGTACAACCTGACATAATGACTTGCCTCTCTGACGTAATAAGCTATAGAATATATATAAAATAACATAGGTGGAAATCGCCTAGGAGCTTAAAATGAATTTTCCAGCAGATCCGTGGAATATATATATATATTGAGAGAGAGAGAGAGAGAGAGTATGCATTATTTTTCTTAAGATTATGAAAGTAATTTCGAAATAGACTCAAACATTCGGGTTGAAAAATGTATTTTCCAAATATTCTGGTATTTCAATGACTGTCAAATTTTCATTCTAACTTAAGCACATATCCATTGCAATCCGCAAAGGAATATAATTAGAAAGAAATGAATTCATTATTTAGTTATAAATAAAATAACTTTTTTATGTTATTTTTTATATAGTTGTGTAGTGAACATCTGTGTTTACAGTAAAATAATCGTCTGCAGTTAATTATGATTTACGGCAGACAAGCACTCGGACGTATCAATGAAAGTATATTTGATGACGTGTTATTGTTGATTACTAATCGGATTCAGAGTTGGATTGAGAGTTGGAATAGCAGTCGGAATAAGTGTCCGAATGAGCGATTGCAGACAGATTATTAGGTGAGAGGTAGATGAGATGTATATACGTTAGACTGGTTATAGTGTAATGCATGCTGCACATAGGAGTATATATGTTTTTTTGCTATTCAAGTTTGAAAAATCAATAAAGTATATTTACTTTCAAAGGATTTTGTTGTCAATGTTCAAGCCAGATCTTTAATTCATAACGAATTTTCGACAGTCCATTGAATTTTAAAGACTGGAGTTGTCTACAGCTGTTTTCGTTAAGTAGAACTCGAAATGTCGTATATTTTCTTTTACAGACTGACGGGATTTCGGGGAAGACGGGAATATCTAATAAAGAAAAAAGGATTCATTCCTCCTACTATTTCTGGGGGAGGAGGATCAGGTTTTTGAAAAAGCAGTACATATCCATGATGTATGAAAATTTCTATAGAGTTACCGAAAGCAATTTCAACGAATATACTATTCGTTTTCCTAATGTTGGATATACATCCTTTATTGTGATCTTTACGTTTGTCATTTATTAAGTTTTCCTCCAATTTTACGTCACAAATGTCATAAAATGATCGTTTTTAACGTCAGATTTATTGTTTTTTATATTAACATGTATCCTACCTTTGTTCCGATCCTCGTGTTTTTTGTTATATAAGGACAGTAACTATTTGTGCTCCGTAAGTATCCGCCTAGTCGCCATAGGCAAACTATTCAATTTTCCACTGTACAACAACTTATAGTTGTTTTCTTATTCATTTATTTTTTTAAAAACCTTCTTCTTCCAATTTATGTTTGAAATATTTTCTGTGGGAGCAAAATACAGTTTCTTATAAAATCCGTATCAAATCCGAAATTCTGAACATTTCCTAGAAGACTATCAATATTGGATGAATCAAATTCATTAAAATCACAAGGTAAAACACTTTGAATTAGGTCTGTAAAACTCTTAGTGTCATTTTCCCAATCATTTTCTGTTCGATTCTTAACCATATTTCCTATTAATCTTAGAATTGAAAGTGTCCCATTATGTATAATTGTTTCATCTTCAGAGCCTATAAAATGTACACGATGCATATTTTCAAGCGCTTCGTTACAATATTCAGTATTTCCCAGTCTAAAATGGCAGAGAAATTTCATGAAATAACAATACGTATCCGGAAATATAGTCATTTCCATTACATTCGTTCGTATATATTCAGTAACGGGCAAAAAGCCAATTGAGATTTGCGCAAGACGTGATAATTCTTTTAAAATCAAATCTGATTTCGCTAAGCATTGGACATTCATAGTACAACAATAGTGTAAACATTTAATTAAATCCAAACGAGAGAGATAATCGATGCTTATTGTTTTATTGTTTGGCCACATTGTAATTTTTCTCATATTTGCGTGAATAACTCGAAATTGCAAACAATCAAACGCCATCTCAGTCACCTGCAAACATTCATGAAATTTGCCTTGATTGTACAACCAGGTAGCCAGGATTGCTTTCCCTGAGACGAGATCTGCTTTGCACCCCATGTATAGGAAATTAGCACGTAACTTTCGTACAACATACAACGTCTTATTTTTCATCATTGTAGCGTTTGTATCTATAAAATGAGAAAAATGGCCAAAAGCTGCATTTCGTACAATCGGTATCTTCAAGAATGATTTGACGCATGATTTCAAAAATATACATTTTAAACTAAATAACTGACCTATCATTAATTTAGAATGGCGAGTTAAATCTAAAGCTAATCCCGCAATATCTCGTTTCTCTTTTTGTCGCTGAGAGATTTTCAAATCCAGAGCTGTGTTAAGGTCCTTTATATAACTTTTCAAATTGCACATTGTTGTACTTTGCAGAACCCACTCCAGTCCACTACCTGAAATATCGCACAAGGTCTGAAGTAGCTTCTCCTTACCTGAATGTGAGAACCTTCCAGAAAACATGTTATTTACTGGAACAAAGTAATTTGGACAGTTGTCACAGATTATGAATTGCACTAACCGTTCAAGACAGAGGTGAAAACACATAATCATATATTTGTGATCCCAAACTGATTGATGTGTTTCTTCGATAACCCAAAACAGCGTAGTTTTCAGAAAGTAAGAACACAATAAATCTGATACATCTGGCTGCTTGTTGACTATTTCTTTCAACATGATTTTCAGTAATCCATAAATTAAAATTTGTGTATGATTAAAAGTGTAAATTAGTTCTTTTTCTGCGAGAGAGAACGATAACCTCCATTCGCTTTCATTTTGATGATTTGTACTGCTACCAATAGGAACGATATGGCAACCCTGTTTAGATATGTTACGGATCATTTCCTCGGAGGGCCATCCAAATTTTCTCTTACGACATATCCATTCTTTCGCTATTTTAGGCCAGTGTTGACTTTTAAGACAAGGAACGACGTCCAAGTCGTCTCCACAGGACGATGATGACATAGCTGGACCATGTATCGTCATCATTACTGCCGATTTCAAATATGGTACAAATCTAAGAAACTGATTTTTCAACTGACAACTTGATAATACTGTAGATTTCCCGTCTTCTGAATCCTCCACTATAACATATCCTGGTTTCATATCAGACTTCAAGGAATCGTATCGAAAACTTAATTCATCTCTTTTCCAATCATCATTCTCGCTTGCATGAATAAATGTTATCATCAAATCTGTATCACTTCCCTTCATATCAAGGCCTTCTGCTTTACTCCCACTGGCCTGCATAATAAGTGCTCCAAAATCATTAGGATATTTCTTGTCAAGAACTTTACGACGGATGTTGACAATACGCTCACTTCCAATGTGATATGAAAGGTAAATGAACAAGACTCGTGACTGCATGTAAAACTTTGCTTGCCTTCTTCTTCTTTCACCTGCAGATATATGGGAAATCGTTATTATTGGCCAATGGTTTTCTTCATGAACAATATATTAATAAAACAGATACAGTATCTACAATGGGTTCTGAATTAGTGTACCACAATAGTGGCACAATCACGTCTTAAGATTAATTTTGAAAAAGAAAGATCAGATTTGCGAACAGAAAGTTGCATTATTAACAGAAAGTTGCATTATTCGCATGGATATATTAAAGAAATGTTGCAAAGTTTATTTTATTCCTTTTTTTCCTTTTCATTTTTAAGAAAATTTGTTCCTCAAACTATGTGCTGTAATCGTTATGATAAATAGTCAACAGAGAAAACATCTTCGAATTTCTTTTCATAGGAAAATTACATACCTTGCGGTATTTGTATTTTATCCAGAAAGTCGTCAGTAATTAGTTCATCGGGTGTCCATGGTTTGCTTGGATATTTTATCGCCTCGTGGTCATGTGAAGACTGATGATCAAAATTAAAACCATTTTCTTTCGTAGCAAAATAACCACAGCCTATCCCTGCATCGGGCGTCCTTTTGACCACTTGCTTTCTAGAAGTAAAATCTGAATTTCTGGCATTATTGATATGAATTTTCTTAATATTCTGATAAGACAGGTCTGAGGCAATATATGATCTATTATTTACAAAATCATTAATAAAATGGAACTCTCTTGATGAGGAATACTTTCTATATAGCTCATCTTTATCGTCAATATTCGTCAAGGGATGCCAAATATCCACCAGAAAGCTGTTTGTTGTGGAAATATCTTTCCGAAAGAACTCGGATATATGTATCTCGGACATACTGCACTTTCATTTTATTAAATCTGAAATAGAAGAGAAATAAATTTTGTACACGTAGGTAAGACGACATCTTGTTAAAGCATATCAAAACATCATATCTGAATAACCAAAACAACCTTAAAATGTAAAAAATATTACTTACAGACAGAAGAAGCTCAGGTTACCTGAATCGAATCAAAACATTAATTGTTCTTCTTGACTTACAGTGTATATTTAAATTATGTTTACCTGGGATATGTTTGTACATGTTAATTAAATTTAATAAAGGAATACATAACAGGTGATCGCATATATAACGAAGAAAACGAAAGTAGGTACACCAGTCAAGACAAAATCCAATAAATAAAGTATCAATGATTGATTGATTGATTGTTGTTTAACGTCCAGCGAGTAAAATTTCAGGTATATTCAGGAAGCGATACTAATAATTTAACGAGGAATGGGACAGACCATTGGGCGGAAAATTTTGACTACCACTGGAAAAGGAAGATACAGTGGGTAAGGGCGGGAAATTTGGCCTTGCAACTGGCCACTTACGGACACTCACGAAGAGCTCTGTTACAAGGATTCTTTAACGTGCAGAGAGCGTGGCATTCTCCCAACCTCTGATTTTACGTCCCCATCCGACGGACATCGGTTGTGTATTTATCACCCCGCACAACCGGCGGACATTCCGTTTAGGAGGTGTCTTACCCCGTAAGGCGGAGAACCTGGGTCCTATTTCTACACCTCGGATACCCTCGTGGTGGGGGGAGTATCAATAACTCAGCTGAATTACAGACTTAGTGTAGACTGGAAGCAGTAGTAATACACAACTGTCCAGACACCAAAGTTAGAAGATTTCAAAAGGTCAGTCATCAACTACTGTGACTAGGTGCGCTCTCCGATTTCCATCGCATAAAAGTCGATTATTACGAAAGCCGGAAGGGGACTTGTAGCTTCGTTCTTCTTACTTCGATGTTGTTACATCTCATAAACTGAATATACTTATATGTAAGACGACAGACAACCACATCCCCGTACTACGGAGAACGGGGTTGTTTAGTGACGAAAAGACTATATTTGGTTATGAATACATGCGTATAGTGTGCGGTTGAACCCGCTAAATTAAAAAGAAAGAAAAATTAGGGGGACGGTAGGAAAGGGCAAATTGAAAGATTTTTTTCTCTTCGTTACTCTGTCTGTTTTGAATATGTCTTTTCTTTACTGAATCATTGGTTTCAGATGGTACTCCGCTACTGTTTTCTATGCAAAATCAAGAAACCATAGAAAAGTTATTTCAAAAACACAAATTCGCACCCACTCCGATAAAATATGGCAAATTAACACTTTCTGACGAAACTCTGGAATATCCTATTTTAGGTAGTGTACAACATCCACATTGAATATAAGCACGAAATGTGACCAGGATATGAATTCATTCTCCTAACAGAGGAAAAAAAATATTTGGCGGGGAATCAATTTAAACTGCCAAATTTCATATAAATCTACTGTCAAATTCTTATCCCAAATATATTGTTCTTACTCTACGTTTCTTGCAACGTATGTTGCCATTAAAATTTTTTTCTGGACTTAGGTATTAAAGTGCAACATGAATACCCCATTGCATATTTTTTCTTTGTAGAAGGAATTCTTCCATAATGTCATATTTCGTACAGATATGCAATTTAAATGTCGTTCTGTTATACACTACGCATACTTTACGTAAAGTAGGATATTCCAGGGGCGTAGCAAGAATTTCGTCAGAATGGTAGTGAATTTGCCGAAATTTCATCAGAGGGGGTCAGAATTTGTGTTTCAGAGTAAATTATTCACTTTCAAAGTGAGAAACAGCAACAACAACAACAACAACAACAACAACAACAACAACAACAAAACAAAAAACAAAAACAAACAAAAAAAAACATTAGGGCTTTTGTATGATCGCACATTGTGCATCTCCCAGCAGCTACGTGCATGTATTGAAAATTAACTTCCAGTTTTTTTTTGTCCTCAGACAACAACGTTCGCCACAGTCTGGGGTCATCTGTCGCCTTCTCTCCTTTAAAATAATTGGAAAACAAAAAACTCTATTCAATTTACAACTCTGTGTAGGAATATTTTGTTTAATTTAATGCATATTTTAACTTATCGTGATGTAACATACCAGTAAATAATGGTATTTTAAAGCATTTTTGAAAGCGCCAGACGAGAATATCTTTATCAGTTCGTTAAACTGGTCGCCGAAAAATATGAGATTTAACAACAACGAAGTAAGAAGTTAGAAGTACGAAGTAAGAAGTTAGATGATAGAAGTTAGAAGTTAGAACTTAGAGGTAAGAAGTTAGAAGTAAGAAATCAAATTTTAAAATAAGAAGCTAGAATTAAGAAATAAGAATAAAAAATACATATATATTTGACTGTACTATTTAACCTGAATAAAAAAAAAAACTAGATGAAGGCTGTCAGAAATGACAGCTATACGCTGTTCTCTCTCACTTAACAGCTGATCGCTTCTCCCACCATATTTGAACCTGCAATGTCCCTTAAATGGAAATTTGAAAATTTTACTGCATATCTACATATAGTAATCTGTCAGAATATTTGGAAATAGTCATCAGCTTCCCAGACAAGCTTAATTTCAGTTCCTAAAAGACATGGTCTTAAATAAAAACTAAAATTTTAATGCACATCCGGAAATGGTAAGCAAATATACTATATATCAAAATAAAATACTGGAATTCAAAAGTGGAAGTTGAGATTCAGTGAAAAGCTTATTTCAGCAAAGTCCCTGTTTAATCCCTTAAAGGACCCCAAATCTATAAGCAAAATATCCGAGATGTTATTGCACATCTACACGTGGAAAGGAACATTACTGTATAAAAACAAAACCCATGAACTCAAAAATGAAAGAGGAATTCCCGTGACAAGTTTATTTCTACGAAGTCCCTTTTTTGACCCTTTAATGGGTCCCAAACCCAACAATAAATAATCTTTGACCTTAATGCACATCTGCTAGTGGTAAGGAACATTACTATGTAAAACTCAAAAATGAAAGAGGAGTTCCTGTGACAAACTTTATTTAAAAAAGTCCCTTTTTGACCCCTTAATGGTCCCCAAACCCACATACTAAAAATTCGAGACCTTATTGCACATCTACAGATGGCAACGAACATAACTATGTAAAAAACAAAACCCCTGAACCCAAAAATGAAAGAGGAGTTCTAGTGACAAGCTTATTGCAACAAAGTTCCTTTTCGACCCTTTGATGGGGCCCAAACCCAAGAATAAAAAATCTGAGACCTTATTGCACATCTACAAATGGTAAGGAACATTACTATATAAAAATAAAATCCATAAACTCAAAAATGAACGAGGAGTTCCCGTGACAAGCTTTATTTCAAGAAATGTCCCTTCCTTTTTGACCCCTTAATGGGTCCCAAATCCACATATTAAAAATCCGAGACCTTATTGCACATCTACAGATGGTAAGGAACATTACTATATAAAAACAAAACCCCTAAACTCAAAAACGAAAGAGGAGTTCTCGTGACAGGCTTATCACAACAAAGTCTCTTTTCGACCCCTTAATGGACCCCAAACCTAAAAATAAAAAATCCGAGACCTTATTGCATATCTACAGATGGTACGGAACATCACTATTTAAAAATAAAATGCCTGAACAAAAAAAATGAACGAGGAGTTCCCGTGAACAAGCTTTACATGAAAAAAGTCCTTTTTAAGCCCCTTATTGGGCCCGAACCCATGAAAAAAAATCTGAGACATTATTTCATATCTACAGATAATGTGGAACAATACTACATAAAAATAAAAATGCCTAATGTCAAAAATATTTTTTTATCTAACGGACGGACGGACGGGTCCATTACAATATGCCCGAAAGTTCTACGGAAAGTGCGGGTATAAAAAGAGCTACACAGTAAGTCATCAATTTCTGGACTAAAAACTTTATCTGACTATACTCTGCAACAACTCAGAAATGGGATTTAAGAAGTCAAATTCCTGACGGCCTATTTATATTAGAATCTTCTTATTAACAGTAACTATAGATTCATGGGTTAAATAGAATAACCCCGTCGGAACTGCGTCCCTTGGGTAGTTATTCTGTTTAATTATTGCATGAAGATAGCGAAATAACATCATACTGGCAATCATTTTCGCTTTCCAGTATTAATTTACGTTATGCATTTTTGTCAAACTTCAGAAATTGCAAATGACAAACAAATAACACCGTGCGTCTACCAAATATTCCAAATAAGCACTTTACAGACCGTTCCCTCAAATGTGCATGATGCACAAAAAAGTTCAGTGATCGTCACTTCCACATAATACGACTGAAAACTGACAGGTATGATATCAAAACAAACAAAATGTGATCTATTTAGGCGGTCCAGTTTCTTGTGACTTGTTCTTGAACATTTTTAAAGTTCATCTATAGGGGAATCGATATTTTTTTTCGGGACTGGACAATATAACATCGAATCTGGACCATCTGTTTACACTGATCCGGTGGTTTTGTGAATATGAAAATCTAAATTTGAAGCTTACAGACAAACGACGACCGTTTCTAACTTCCTGGGCGATAAAAGCACCCTTTGTGATCTTATTTCTTGAAATACAAATAAGAATTGGTAAGAACTTTAAAATTTGCAATTATTTTGTAGACACTCGTTCGTACCAGGACATAAACTCCGGAACAACATGTTACAATAAATCACACTGACGGATGGCAAATAATGTACAAACAGTTTTTGTGATATAAACATTGGAACGTAAATATAGTAAACTTTTATTTGAAGTTTGAATTGATCTAATATTGTCAGTCAGACTTTGATTCCATTCCGATTTACTCCACCTTCTCTGTTTACAATTTTGAAGTTCCCTTTCATACGTCTATTCTATTTCAAATTACACCTGGAAGGAAGGGGTGGATCAATTTATTTAAAGCTGACCTATGACACTGGACAAGTTACAAATTGCATGTATTTCTGTTAGCTTCTTGAACAGTGATAACCGATCCAAAATGATGCCATAATAACATTTTATCCAATATCATATAGGTAACACCCACTATAACTGTGATGTCGAAGTTACGAAAAGTAAAGATCGCAATGTAAATTTGTCGTTTGTTTGTTCTTTCTTCGTGTTGATTTTGTGCACTACTGGATCTTTAGGGCAGCCATACTTGGGTACCGGCAGTTGCTGAACAACGACAACAAGATAGATTACATGTGATCTAATGTGACGGCCCAGATGTAGTGTCCTTGATAGGTATATATTGCCTGGTTGTACTATTGAGGCCAGGCAGAAAAGGATGAAGAAGATCGTTCTGTTCATTTTTTAACATTCAAAAACTGTAGTAAAAATCACAGATTATCCATTTTTGTATCGTTTAAATTTCTACAAATGTTGTAGTATGTCTTACTGTAGTTCCTTCACAGAGATGAAGTATTTAACATTTCATACTGATGACAACCATTATTAATGATTATTAAAATT
>JAOXYI010182883.1:1200-11297 GCA_028566495.1 Lithophaga antillarum | reverse complement strand
ACTTATGATTTTCGTGCCGATCGGAAATTGAAGATGGCAGCCGTCAGCGGACATAGTTTTAACATAGGACCCTATGGGAAAATGTTGAAAAATTTTCTTCTCTGAAACCAGTGAACCAATTTAAAGCAAACGTTGCATGGATGGTCCTTGGATGGACCACTACAAAGTTATGTTTTTTGTGCCAATCGGTAATTCAAGATGGCCGCCATCAGCAGACTTAGTTTTAACATAGGACCATATGGGAAAATGTTGAAAAATTTTCTCCTCTAAAACCAGTGAACCAGTTTAAAGCATACGTTGCATGGATGGTCCTTAGATGGACCTCTACAAAAGTTATGTTTATCGTTCTGATCGGAAATTCAAGATGGCCGCCATGAGCGGACATAGTTTTAACATAGGACCATATGGGAAAATGTTGAAAAATTTTCTCCTCTGAAACCAGTGAACCAGTTTAAAGCAGACATTGCATGGATGGTCCTTGGATGGACCTCTACAAATATTATGTTTTTCATGCTGATCGGAAATTCAAGATGGCCGCCATTAGCAGACATAGTTTTAACATAGGACCCTATGGGAAAATGTTGAAAAATTTTCTCCTTTCAAACCAGTGAACCAATTTAAAGCAAACATTGCATGCATGGTCCTTAGATGGACCTCTACAAAAGACGTTTTTTTTTTGTGCCAATGGGAAATTAAGATGGCAGCCACCAGTGGACATAGTTCTCCTCTGAAACTGTTGGTGATCATGATGACTTTCAAAGTGTCCGTTGTGAACTAGTCTGCATCCAGGATGGCCATCATCAGTGGACATTCATCAAGCAGACATATCTAAATGGGTCTGTTTAAGTCAGGTGAGCGATGCAGGCTCACCTGAGCCTCTAGTTCTAAGAGTTATGGCCCTCTATAACTTAGAAAATCAGTTCAATATAGGATATATGGTTTGTGAACAAGAATTCTTGGATTGGAATAAAACGTTAAAAAATTAATTGTTATATGTGTTTGTGAACGTGAATTATCCGGCACTCCTTGTTTACCAGAAATTGCAGATAATTATGTAAACATCACTCTTCCCCTTATACGACCTTAAATGGAAAGAGCTAAAAAAATGAACAAAGTTTAGTTAGAAAAATGAAATAATAAAAAGAAACAAGGTGGTACATGTCATCAGTATGTGAATAATAATGGATGAAATTTTTATTGAAATTTTTCAAGTTGATTGGGAGGAATTAGGGTTTTTAATTGGTTGTAAAAACTTAAGATTGACTGTTAAGTTTTAAATGTTTTCAAGATTAAGAGTGTTTTGTCATCCTGGTCAAGAGTATTTCAAAAATGGTATAACAGATTTTGTGTCTCATATTCTCAGTCTTATCGTGATGCCAGTGACTCAGCACCAACTGTCAAGACCACGTTGCCTCAGGTGGATTTTTTATGGTTTGAAGGCTTGACATACCATAAACAGAAGTGCCAGTCACCTAGAACTAACCTGTGAGACCATCCTGCCTCGGCTTGATTTGTTATAGACAGAAGTCAGACAGTGACTGATCACCAACCTGCAAGACCATGCAGTTATGGGCAGAAGGTGTCATTTGTCTCGTAGGGAAGGCTGGTTGTTACCTAGGATAGACCTGCAAGACCTTGCTGCCCCAGGTTGACTAGCAATCGACAGAAACCAGCAGTTGACTCAGCACCAACCTGTGGGATCATCATGCCTAAGCTTATCTTGTCATGGACAGAACTTGCTGCCAGTAACTCGGCAGCAGTTTGGGGAGACCATCATCATGTACAGAGGGCAGCACCAACCTCTGAGACAGTGCAGCCAAAGCTTACTTGTGAACAGAAGGATGCCAGCATCTTAAAACCAACCTGTGAGATCATGCTTCTCATGGTGAAAAGGCTTAATTGTCATGGACAGAAGGTTTGACTCGTCATGGACAGACATCTGCCAGTGACCCTGTACCAACCTGCAAGACCATCCTACTTCATCTTGACTTGTCATGGACATAACGCTGCCAGTTACTCAGTTGTCATGCACTGAAAGCTACCACTGACTTCAGGTTGACTAGTCATAGACAGAAAGCTTCATTTGTCGTGAATGGAAGGCTGCCAGTGACTCATCACAAACCTGCGAGAACATGCTGTCTAAGGTTACCTTGTCATGGACAAAAGGCTGTTTGTAACTTTTCATGGTCATACACCTGCCAGTGGTCCAGCACCAAACTTAAACACAGTGGTGTCTAAATTTAAATTGTCGTGGACAGAAGGCTGACAGTTACCCATCACCAACATTGGAGACCATGTTGCCTCAGTTGGACTTGTGATGGACGGAATGCTAAACCAACCTGCTGCCTCAGATTGACATTTCATTGTCAAAAGGCTTGATTTGTCATGGAAAGAGGACTGCAGGTAACTCAGCACCGACATGCAAGATAATAGTGCCTAAGCTTGCCTTGTAAAAGAGAGAAGGTTTCATTTGTCATGTGGAGATGGCTTTTTGTTACCTAGGACCAACCTGCAAGACCATGCTGCCTCAGCTTAACTTGTCATGGACAGACGGCTAACAGTAACACAGCATCAATTTTGGAGGCCATTCTGCCTCAGCCACACATGTCATGGATAACCTGCGAGAGAGTTTTGCTACAGCTTAAGTGTTATGGACAGGCAGATGTCAGCGTCTCGGCACCAACTTGTGAGATCATGCTTCCTAGGTTGACTTTTTATAGGCAGAAAGCTGCTAGTACCTCAGCTCCAACCTTCGATGCCATGCTTTCTCAGATTGACACGTCATCATTAGAGAGCTGCTAGTACCTCAGAACCTGCCTATGATACCATCCTGCTTCAGCTTTACACGTCATCGTTAGCTGTTAGTACCTCAACACCTGCCTACCATACCATTCTGCCTCACCTTGACACGTCATCGTTAGAGAGCTGTTAGTACCTCAGCACCTGCCTAAAATATCATGCTGCCTCAGCTTGACACATCGTCGGAGAGTTGATAGTACCTCAGCACCTGCCTACGATACCATGCTGCCCTACCTGGACATGTTATTGTCAGAGAATTGATAGTACCTCAGCACCTGTCTGTGATATGCTGCCTCAGCTGGACACATTGTTAGAGAGTTGTTAGTAGCTCAGCACCAGCCTACGATACCATGGTGCCTCACCTGGACATGTTATTGTAGAGAGTTGATAGTACCTCAGCACCTGTCTGTGATATGCTGCCTCAGCTGGACTCGTTAGTAGCTCAGCACTTGCCTACGATACCATGCTGCCCCAGCTGGACACATTGTTTAGATAGCTGTTAGTAGCTCAGCACCTACCTCTGATACCATGCTGCCTCAGCTGGACATGTTATTGTCAGAGTTGATAGTACCTCAGCACCTGTCTGAGATATGCTGCCTCAGCTGGACACATTGTTAGAGAGTTGTTAGTAGCTCAGCACCTGCCTACGATACCATGCTGCCTCAGCTGGACATGTTATTGTCAGAGAGTTGATAGTACCTCAGCACCTGCCTATGATACAGTGCTGCCTCAGCTGGACACATTGTTAGAGAGCTGTTTGTACCTTAGCACCTGCCTAGGATACCATGCTACCTCAGCTTGACACATCATCATCAGAAAGCTGCTAGTAACTCAGCACCTGCCTAAGATACCATGCTGCCTAACCTTGACATGTCATCGTAAGAGAGCTGTTAGTACCTCAGCACATGCCTACAATACCATGATGCGTAAGCTTCACAGATCGTCAGAGAGCTCTAGTACCTCAGCACCTGCTTAAGATATCATACTGCATCAGCTTGACACGTTATCCTCAGAGAGCTCCTAGTACCTCAGCACCTGCCTACAATACGATGCTGCCTCACCTTGACACTTCATCGTAAGAGAGCTGCTTTTACCTCAGCTCCTGCCTACGACACCATACTGCCTCAGCTTGACACATCATTGTAAGAGAGCTGTTAGTACCTCAGCACCTGCCTATGATACCATGCTGCCTCAGCTTGACACGTCATCATCAGAGAGAGAGCTGTTAATACCTCAGCACCTGCCTACGATACCATGCTGCCTCAGCTTGACACGTCATCGTTAGAGAGCTGTTAGTACCTCAGCACCTGCCTAAGATATCATGCTGCCTCAGCTTGACACATTGTTAGAGAGCTGTTAGTACCTCAGCACTTGCCTACTATACCATGCTGCCTCTGCTTGACACGTCATTGTCAGAAAGTTTATAATACCTCAGCACCTGCCTACAATACCATGCTGCCTTAGCCTGACACATCATGGTTAGAGATCTCTTAGTACATCAGCACCTGCTTACGATATCATGCTGCCTCAGCTTGACACATCATCGTTAGAGATCTGTTAGTACCTTAGCACCTGCCTACAATACCATGCTGCCTTGGCGTGACACGTCATCGTCAGAGATCTGTTGGTACCTCAGCACCTGCATACGACACCATGCTGTTTCAGCTTAACACGTCATCATCAGAGAGCTGCTAGTACCTAAGCACCTTCCTACGATACCATGCTGCCTTTGCGTGACACGTCATCGTCAGAGATCTGTTAGTACCTCAGCACCTGCATACGACACCATGCTGTCTCAGCTTGACACGTCATCATCAGAGAGCTGCTAGTACCTAAGCACCTTCCTACGTTACCATGCTGCCTCAGCTTGACACGTCATCGTCAGAGAGCTGTTAGTACCCCAGCACTTGCCTACGATCCTATGCTGCCTCAGCTTGACAGGTCATTATGAGAGAGTTGCTAGTACCTCAGCACCTGCTTACGATACCATGCTGCCTAAGCTTGACACGTCATCATCAGAGCTGTAAGTACCTCAGCACCTGCCTATGATACCATGCTGCCTAAGCTTTACAAGTCAGCGTCAGTGAGCTGTTAGTACCTCAGAACCTGCCTACGATACCATGCTGCCTCAGCTTGACACGTCATCGTCGGAGAGCTGTTAGTACCTCAGCACCTGCCTACGATACCATGCTTCCTCAGCTGGTCATATCATCGTCAGAGAGTTTATATTACCTCAGCACCTATGATACCATATTGCCTCAGCTGGACACATCATCGCTAGAGATATATTAGTACCTCAGCAACTGCCTCCGATACCATGCTGCCTCAGCTTGACACTTCATCGACAAAGAGTTCTTAGCACCTTAGCATCTGCCTGCGATACCATGCTGCCTCAGCTGGACACGTCATCGCGCCAGAGAGCTGTTAGTACCTCAGCACCTGTCTACAATACCATGCTACCTAAGCTTGACATGTCATCGTCAGAAAGCTGCTAGTACCTCAGCACCTGCCTGCGATACCATGCTGCCTCAGCTTGACATATCATTCTTAGAGAGCTATTAGTACCTAAGCACCTGCTTGCGAACCCATGCTGCCTCAGCTTGACAAGCCATCATCAGAGAGACAGATAATAGTACATTAGCACCTGCCTATGATACCATGCTGCCTTAGCTTGACACGTCATCAGCAGAGAATTAATAGCACCTCAGCACCTGCCTGCAATACCATGCTGCCTCAGCTGGACACGTCATCGTCAGAGAGCTGTAAGTACCTCAGCACATGCCTACGATACCATGCTGCCTAAGCTTGACACTACATCGTCAGAGTTGATAGTACTTCAGCACCAGCCTACGATACTATGCTGTCTCAACTTGACAAGTCATTATTAGAGAGCTGCTAGTACCTCAACACCTGCCTACGATACCATGCTGCCTCACCTTGACACGTCATCGTCAGAGAACTGTTAGTACCTCAGCACCTGTCTAAGATACCATGCTACCTTGATAGTACCTCAGCACCTGCTTACAGTACCATGCTGCCCTAGCTGGACATGTTATTTTCAGAGTTGGTAGTACCTCAGCACCTGTCTATGATACCATGCTGCCTCTGCTGGACACATTGTTAGAGAGCTGTTAGTAGCTCAGCACCTGCCTGTGATACCATGCTGCCTCAGCTGGACATGTTATTGTCAGAGAGTTGATAGTACCTCAGCACCTTTCTGTGATACCATGCTGCCTCAGCTGGACACATTGTTAGAGAGCTGTTAGTAGCTCAGCACCTGCCTACGATACCATGCTGCCTCAACTGGACATGTTATTGTCAGAGAGTTGATAGTACCTCAGCACCTGCCTGTGATACCATGCTGCCTCAGCTGGACACATTGTTAGAGAGCTGTTAGTAGCTCAGCACCTTTCTGTGATACCATGCTGCCTCAGCTGGACATGTTATTGTCAGAGAGTTGATAGAACCTCAGCACCTGCCTATGATACTGTGCTGCCTCAGCTGGACACATCATTAGAGAGCTGTTAGTACCTTAGCACCTGCCTACGATACCATGCTGCCTCTGCTTGACACATCATCGTCAGAAAGCTGCTAGTAACTCAGCACCTGCCTAAGATACCACGCTTCCTCAGCCGGACATGTCATGTTTAGGGAGTTTATATTACCTCAGCACCTGACTATGATACCATGCTGTTTCAGCTGGACACATCATCGTTAGAGATCTGTTAGTACCTCAGCACCTGCCTACGATACCATGCTGCCTCAGTTTGACACGTCATCGTCCGAGATCTGTTAGTACCTCAGTACCTGCTTATGATACCATGCTGCCTTAGCTGGACATGTCTTCGTCAGAGAGTTTATAGTACCTCAGCACGTGTCTATGATACCATGCTGCTGCCTCAGCTGGACACATCGTTAGAGATCTGTTAGTACCTCAGTATCTGCCTACGATACCATGCTGCCTCAACTTGACACGTTATCGGCAGAGAGTTGATAGCACCTCAACACCTGCCTGCGATACCATGCTGCCTCAGCTTGACACGTCATCGTCAGAGAGCTGTTAGTACCTCAGCACCTGCCTATGATACCATGCTGCCTTAGCTTGACACGTCATCGTTAGAGAGCTGTTAGTACCTCAGAACGTGCCTACAATACCATGCTGCATAAGCTTGACACATCGACAGAGCTGCTAGTACCTCAGCACCTGCTGACGATACCATGCTTACCAAGCTTAGAGAGTTGATAGTACTTCAGCACCTGCCTACCATACTATGCTGCCTCGGCTTCACAGGTCATTATTAGTTACTAGTACCTCAGCACCTGCTTACGATACCATGCTGCCTCACCTTGACATGTCATTGTCAGAGAGCTATTAGTATCTCAGCACCTGCCTAAGATACCATGCTGCCTCAGCTTGACAAGTCATTGTCAGAGAGTTGGTAGTACCTCAGCACATGCCTATCATAATATGCTGCGTAAGCTTGGCACGTCATTTTCAGAAAATTTATAGTAACTTACCACCTGCGTATAATACGATTCCGCCTTAGCCTGACACATCATCGTTAAGATATCTCTTAGTACCTCAGCACCTGCTGCGTCAGCTTGACACGTCATTGTTAGAGATCTGTTACTACCTCAGCACCTGTCTATGATACCATGCTGCCTCAGCTTAACAGGTCATCCTTAGAGGACTGTAGTACCTCAGCACTTGCCTAGAATACCATGTTGCCTAAGCTTGAGACGACATCGTTAGAGATCTATTAGTACCTAAGCACCTGCCTACGATACCATGCTGCTTCAGCTTGACATGTCATCGTTAGAGAGCTGTTAGTACCTCAGTACCTGCCTACAATACCATGCTGCCTCGGCTTGACATGTCATCAGCAGAGAATTGATAGCACCTCAGCACCTGCCTGCAATAACGTGCTGCCTCAGTTGGACACGTCATCGTCAGAGACCTGTAAGTACCTCAGCACCTGCCTACGATACCATGCTGCCTAAGCTTGACACTACATCGTCAAGAGTTGATAGTACTTCAGCACCAGCCTACGATACTATGCTGTCTCAACTTGACAAGTCATTATTAGAGAGCTGCTAGTACCTCAACACCTGCCTACGATACCATGCTGCCTCACCTTGACACGTCATCGTCAGAGAACTGTTAGTACCTCAGCACCTGTCTAAGATACCATGCTACCTTGATAGTACCTCAGCACCTGCTTACAGTACCATGCTGCCCTAGCTGGACATGTTATTTTCAGAGTTGGTAGTACCTCAGCACCTGTCTATGATACCATGCTGCCTCTGCTGGACACATTGTTAGAGAGCTGTTAGTAGCTCAGCACCTGCCTGTGATACCATGCTGCCTCAGCTGGACATGTTATTGTCAGAGAGTTGATAGTACCTCAGCACCTTTCTGTGATACCATGCTGCCTCAGCTGGACACATTGTTAGAGAGCTGTTAGTAGCTCAGCACCTGCCTACGATACCATGCTGCCTCAACTGGACATGTTATTGTCAGAGAGTTGATAGTACCTCAGCACCTGCCTGTGATACCATGCTGCCTCAGCTGGACACATTGTTAGAGAGCTGTTAGTAGCTCAGCACCTTTCTGTGATACCATGCTGCCTCAGCTGGACATGTTATTGTCAGAGAGTTGATAGAACCTCAGCACCTGCCTATGATACTGTGCTGCCTCAGCTGGACACATCATTAGAGAGCTGTTAGTACCTTAGCACCTGCCTACGATACCATGCTGCCTCTGCTTGACACATCATCGTCAGAAAGCTGCTAGTAACTCAGCACCTGCCTAAGATACCACGCTTCCTCAGCCGGACATGTCATGTTTAGGGAGTTTATATTACCTCAGCACCTGACTATGATACCATGCTGTTTCAGCTGGACACATCATCGTTAGAGATCTGTTAGTACCTCAGCACCTGCCTACGATACCATGCTGCCTCAGTTTGACACGTCATCGTCCGAGATCTGTTAGTACCTCAGTACCTGCTTATGATACCATGCTGCCTTAGCTGGACATGTCTTCGTCAGAGAGTTTATAGTACCTCAGCACGTGTCTATGATACCATGCTGCTGCCTCAGCTGGACACATCGTTAGAGATCTGTTAGTACCTCAGTATCTGCCTACGATACCATGCTGCCTCAACTTGACACGTTATCGGCAGAGAGTTGATAGCACCTCAACACCTGCCTGCGATACCATGCTGCCTCAGCTTGACACGTCATCGTCAGAGAGCTGTTAGTACCTCAGCACCTGCCTATGATACCATGCTGCCTTAGCTTGACACGTCATCGTTAGAGAGCTGTTAGTACCTCAGCACGTGCCTACAATACCATGCTGCATAAGCTTGACACATCGACAGAGTTGCTAATACCTCAGCACCTGCTGACGATACCATGCTTACCAAGCTGAACAGGTCAGCGTCAGTGAGCTGTTAGTACCTCAGCACCTGCCTACGATACCATGCTGCCTCACCTTGACACGACAATGCTGCCTAAGGTTGTCAGAGAGTTGATAGTACTTCAGCACCTGCCTACCATACTATGCTGCCTCAGCTTGACAGGTCATTATTAGTTGCTAGTACCTCAGCACCTGCTTACGATACCATGCTGCCTCACCTTGACACGTCATCGTCAGAGAGCTGTTAGTATCTCAGCACATGCCTAAGATACCATGCTGCCTCAGCTTGACACGTCATTGTCAGAGAGTTGGTAGTACCTCAGCACCTACCTGCGATATCATGCTGCCTCAGATTGACATGTCATCGTCAGAGAGCTGTTAGGACCTCAGCACCTGCCTACAATACCATGCTGATTCAGCTTGACATGTCATCGTAAGAGAGCTGTTAGGACCTCAGCACCTGCCTACAATACCATGCTGCATCAGCTTGAAATGTCATCCTCAGAGAGCTGTTATTACCTCAGCACCTGCCCTCGATACCATGTTTCCTCAGCTTCAAACGTCATGAGCCTTCTGTATCACCACCCTACAGCAACATCATCAGCCTCCTGTATCACCACGATCTGATAGACTTCTGTATAACCACCATCTGATAGACTTCATCAGCAGCAGCATCAGCCTCCTGTATTACCACCATCTGATAGACTTCCTACAGCAACATCATCGGCCTCCTGCACCACCACCATCTGATAGACTTCCTACAGCAACATCATCAGCCTTCTTTATCACCACGATCTGATAGACTTCCGACAGCAACCTCATCAGCCTTCTGTATCACCACTATCTGATACACATCATACAGCAACATCATCAGCCT
>JAOXYI010182773.1:0-11297 GCA_028566495.1 Lithophaga antillarum | reverse complement strand
ATATATTAAGGGTAGTAAATTTTCGTAACATTTTTCTCAGCAACTACAAGTCATAGCTCCTTGATATTTGGCAGTGACCGTTGTGTAGGTATGCCATACCGTGTAAAACAATATCAGGTTTGCCGCATATCAACTTCCAGTTTGGTCAGTACATGTATTTTCTCTTTATATATAGCAAGGGCAGTACATTTTCGTAACATTTTTCTCAGCAATTTTAAGTCACAGCTCCTTGATATCTGGCAGTGATATTTATGTAGGTATGCCATACTGTGTAAAGCGATATCAGATTTGGCACATATACACTTCCTGTTTGACGACTACATGTACTGTTCCATGATATATTGCAAGGACAATAAATTTTTGTAACATTTTTCTCAGAAACTTCAAGTTACAGCTGCTTGATATTTAGCAGCCTTACCGTATCAAACAGTTTCAAACAAGTCGTTTATCTACTTCCTGTTTGATGACTACATGTACTTTCTCTTGATATATAGCGAGAGCAGTAAATTTTTGTAACATTTTTCTTGTTAACTAAAACTTGCATCTTTTTGATATTTGGCAGCAAGCTTTGTCTAGATATACCATACCGTTTAAAGTGATTTCAGACTTGTAACTTATCCATTTCTTGTTATTCCAGTTTATACTCTTTAGGAGGGAGGGGTATACATCTGTGAGCATTGGCTCACAGTTCCCACTTGTTTATACAGATTTTAGAGAAAAGTACACACTAGGGTTGTTGGTGTTGCACTGATTTGACAAAAAAGTTTTAACTTGACATAAATTGGATTGAATAATTTAAACACTGAAAAACAGTACTAGAATTTAAAAAAAAACCAAAATATTTCCGGGTTTTAATGACGTTTTGTTGATATTCTTTAATTCATTCAATCTTTAATACTTTATAAAGATCAAGATCGAACCTAGTTACGGATAAATGGTGAATAATATTGAAAATTTGCTTGGCAAAATAATGTGGAGCAAGTTAATATTGGTAAACAAATCTGTGATTGTGCATTAGCAAGTTGCTGGAATGGCTTTATGCAACTTATTAAGATTCCCTGGTTTGTCTATCTGTCCATCCGAAGTTCGAGTGCTGTCTGGATGATGTAATAAGTTCTATTTGTGACAATTCACGAATTTATATTTAAAACAAAATGAGTTTTTTTACTCAATCCATGAAAATTGATACCCACGATTTAAAATGAAGTCACATTATTCAGTTTCTGAGTGGTCTGCATATAGTTGGAAATTTTTACCTGTACATGTCATTAGATTCACAATTTTGTGGATTACATTATGTACATGACTGAGTGATCAAGGTGGTTGGCCACATCCAACTTTACAGATTACTGTACTCATATATAAGGCCTGAGTTCACACCTGACATTGTACAGTTGCAATATGAAGGCGCACTCACCCCTAACCTTGTGTGATAACGTGTACCAGTAACTTGCCGAAAATCGGTGGTTCACATTAGTTTATTCAGCTCTTCTACAGCAATAAACCCAGTTGCCAAGATACAGCTAAAACTTGCTGAAATCGGCATTCGGCTTCATTCAGTCAATCAAGTTTGTGAGGTAGTTTGACTTTTGGTGAATTTAAAGGCAAAGATGCACTCAAACCTTACACAGTAGGGCCTGGGTGGCCGAATGGTTAAAGTAGCTGACTCATAACCACTAACCTAACACCACTGTCGCGAGTTCGAGTCCTGCTCGCCCAGTGCATGTGCTAAGGTTTCCAGACACCTACAAAAGTTCGGGGGCTTCCCCAGTTCAACTTGATAGTTGTCCGGGTTTCGTCACCCCATAAGTCTTGATTGTTACGATATGGCTGAAAATTGCTGAAAGTGATGGTAAACCCCAACAACCAAACCAACCAAATTCTACAATAAAAAGTTTCCTTTACTTGCTGTGGGTTTGAGGCTTTCATTGGGCAATCCAATTGCCTTACCAGTAAAGCTGGTGCTCCAAAATTGCTTAAATGCAATGCCTTACTGAAAAGGAATTATGTAGCGACTTTTAGCTTCCTGAATATCGTTGGTGTTATATTCAACAATACTTTTGTAGAAAGTATTGAACTATAACTGTTGTAATGATCATAATTCTTAGATATGAATGATTAAATGGTAAATAAGAGCCTCATCTTTAACTTCATTTTAAAGACTAATTTATGTCAAGAGTAAGGGATAATAAACTATAAAGGTTAAGTTTTTATACCCTGCAATACATTGTTGCATTATATTATGTGATGCTGTTGGCCGACTATCACCTTCGTTCCCACCCATTACAGTTGCAA
This sequence comes from Lithophaga antillarum, assembly GCA_028566495.1. Taxonomy (NCBI): domain Eukaryota; kingdom Metazoa; phylum Mollusca; class Bivalvia; order Mytilida; family Mytilidae; genus Lithophaga; species Lithophaga antillarum. The sequence continues at coordinate 9,002 of JAOXYI010182773.1, read as the reverse complement.
TGAAATGAATAAACATAGGTGATATTCCTTTTATCAGTCATATCGGTGGTTAAGATTAACGTTTTTGAAAACAAAATTTTCCAGATTTTGATCAAAGTTATTACTGGCCGGATCATAATGTATCACAGCTCAACATGAAAAATACAAATTTGCGAAAGGAAATATCATTGTACGTTTGTTTAATGACCCATTGATTTCTTAACGGAAGTTCCTTTTCAGCTTATCTGACCTAGTTGGGTCTTCTTCTGTGACTGGAACTAAAGTTGGCACGGATGATCCTTGGAATGTTCTTTAAAAATTATATACAATGACCACGCCCACAAACCAACATAGCTGCCATTACTAAAAATAGAACATGGTAAGAAATCACTTAAAAATCTTCTCTAAAACTGCTGGGCTAATTTGAACCAAAGGTGATATGGATCATCCTTGGATGGTGCTTTTTCAAAATTGTATCCGATGAGCCCGTCCACTTACCAAGATGGCCATCGTTACTAAAAATAGAAAATATGACAATAAATCATTTAAAAATCTCCTCTAAAAGTGCTTGGCCAATTTGAACCAAGGGCGACTGGGATGATCCTTTGATGGTCCTTTTTCAATAATGTATGACCCCACTCGCTAAACAAGATGACCACCGTTACTAAGTAGAATGAGAAGAATACCGAAGTTCGCAAGTCATACATCCATAGGGATCAAACAAGACTGTTATCAACAAAGGACCAAACACAAACACAGACGTGGAAGTTGAACAAAGACACAACACTGAAAACTAAAGCTAGGGCAATACGAACTCTCATAAAAACCGGAAGTAACATCAGGTGCTCCGGAAGGGTAAGCATGTCCTGCTTCACATGTGTCACCCGTCATATTGTCCAGTGTACAAAAGCCGGTAACAAGTCGTTAATCAGGTAAGGAAAACGGATAATGACTACGATACTAGGAACATGTCCGTAATCATTTGTGATACGGACACTCCGTACTGGTCCACCAACTCGTGATGACGACCATAAAATTTCCAAAGTGACGAAATTAATTTGGGCTTGACATAGCCATGATTCAGTAGCTTTGTGATAGTAATAACCCTCTATCTAGAAATTCGCTATAGTAGACACATGCCCTGGAGTAGCAGATCAATTTTGAAATTTTAACTCCATATGCCAGCGACTCTGGTATATTGCTACTCAGAAAAGGGAAGTTCACAATGGGTTGTAGTCATCGAGCTCGTCCTATAGTCTTGATTGTAACTGTCATCCGTTGTCTATCGATAGGTACAAGTCTAAGTAAGCTGCAGACGTAGATGTAAAAATAGAAAATATGACAAGAATAAGTAAGAAGTCTTTTCCTGTAGAACATCTTGGCCAATTTAAATCAGTCAGGACCTTGAAATGTTGCTACTTGTTGGGTGATCGAGAATCCAAGATGGCTACCTGTTGGTTACCTAGATTAACATAGGATCATGTAGGAAATACGGTAAATCATCTTATTCTTGGGAACAAATTAGGTAAATGGAACTAAGCTTGGCAGAAATGTTCTTTTGAAGGGTATGACCAAGTGTTACTTTTCGGGGTTACAAAAATGTTGGTGGGAATCTAGTGGACCGATTGAAAGGAACTTGTCAAGGATGATTTTTGCAAGATCGTTACATTTTGGTCTAAGGTGGCCGCCAGCATGGTAAAACTTCTTATACTTGGAAACATAAGTACATAACTGATTACAGGTCTTCCGAATTATTTCTGAGCTACACGTTCTGCATTTCCAGTTGGAATCAATTTTCAGTTTGATCTTTCTATGTAATCGAATAATTCCATGTAAGAACAATCTACTGTATTTGAGAGAATGACAGTCTCTTCAGACGGTCATAATGTTGTGCATTTGATACGGTTTCATACCATTTATCTACTTTGTGTCTGTGTAGCACGAAAACAATGAAATGTACCCACAGTTTAACTTTGTGTTTGACATTTTCCTTGATTCCTTTCTCTAAATCCTCCACTAAAGTGTAATATCGTCCGATAAGTCATTTTGAACACTTTGCCGTATTTCTCAACAATGAGTACCTAATATCCTTCCTAAGTAAATATTTCTCTCCGCAGTGTAAATAAATCGGAAGACATCCAAGAATGTTTCTCAATTTCTTCACTTATGGTGTTGTTTCTGATTATTCAAAACAAAATGCACATCTTTTATTGCTTTCGTATTGATGACATCAAATTTTATTAAACGACATACTATCATGTACGAGATTTCCTTACAGTCGACACGAGGATGAAAATATGCTTCGTCCCACACGAATGACTGTAACTGTCTGCACATTCCTGTAGACTGCTAAATATGACTATATCGTTGTTTGATGGTAAAATACGTATACCATCTAGATCCGATTCATTCGAAATTATCAGCTATATGCACATGAGTGTTGTATTCCACTGTTCCTGTTCTTTGCTTGGAATTATTCCTTCTGTTGAAATGTCTTTCAAACTTCAAGTCCAAGATTAACCTTCCTTTTCAACGGGCTTCACTCCATACATCGTACAGCATAATTATAAACTTGGTTTCGTCATTATATTTCGAAAATTAATACGGGACTTTTGGCGTTGTAAGCATTGCTAATTCTGTTTACTATATCACTGCAGTAAAAATTTTCGTGTACAGAGTAAAATATTTTGTGTGTGCTATCAAAGATTTCGAGTACGTTTCTATGTATATTTTGTGTTAGGCACCAAAAACTTGTGTTTGCAGATGAGGATTTTGTGTTCACTTGAAGGGATAAGACGTATTTTGGAAGCTATCCATGATATCTAAGACTTGTCAAGACGTTGGTCAGGAATTCTCGAGAGAGGATGAAATGATGCGACACATGTATGGAATTACTCAACCGCATCCATCGAATATTCGTATCTGCCACCACCGCCGCGGTACAATGGTGTGGTGGTGGTGGCGGTGGCGGTGGCAGATAATCTGATTCTAAATTATGCCTCCATTCCAGCCAGCTTTTACTTTTGAATCTGGTTGTCAAGTCTTGTGGGACAAATAAAATACTGTAAATATTGTAAAGCAAAAAGAAGGTAAATGTTTACTTATCTGAAAATTGATCATGTTGATATTTCAGAAGCACAGGATTGCATGTCTGTAATTAGCAAATGCTTTTTTGCTTTTAGTGTCTTCCACACGCACACAACTACTCTAAACAAAACTAAAATGGAGGACAAAAATTAAATCTGAGCATGATGTCTCTGAAAAGCTTTTGACAAAGGAAATAATCCTGGATAGCAAAATATTTTACTGACCCTGACTCATGATTCGTAGAAGATTATTAGGAGTGTTTCTGGCTGCTATGAATTCCCAGATGTTTGATATTTACTTACCCAATTATGTCACAATAAACTACCTACAAAAGAAAATCCAGCCGGACTTTCTATAGTAACAGATTAAAATTCCTGCTGGAAATTTTGATCTTTAATGTCAAAGAGTAAGAAAATCCGTTGGACTTTTTCATCTAATGCAATGCAGTGAAAAGTACGGCTGTCATTTTTGAAAGTGTTAAAAAAGTACGGCTGGAAAAAAAGTGAAAACATTACAGAAAGTCCGTGTACGGCTAATATCCAGCCGTACTTTCTCAAGTCTGCCTGGAGTACTTCTCTACTCCGGCCGGAGTCCAGCTGGAGTCCTGCTCATTGTTTCGTAAGGACAAGCAAAGAACAGGAACAGTGGAACACAACACTCATGTGCATATAGGTGATAATTTCGAATGAATCAGATCTAGAAGGTATACGTATTCTACCATCAAACAACGATACAGTCATATTTAGCAGTCTACAGAAATTTGCAGATAGCTACAGTCATTCGTGTGGGACGAAGCATAAACATGTGTTGTGCGCACTGAAATTGGTATCATATATTTTCATCCTCGTGTCGACTTTAAGGAAATCTCGTACTGCAAACAAGTAAGATAGTATATCGTTAAATAAAATTTGATAGCAATAAAAGATGTGCACTTTGTTTTGAATGATCTGAAATAATGCCATCAGTGGAGGATATTAGGAAGTACTCGTTGTTGAGAAATACGGACAAGTGTTCAAATTACCCAACGGACGGTATAACACTTCAGTGGCGGATTTAAAAATAAGGAATCAAGGAAAATGTCAAACAGAAAGTTAAATTATGTGTACATTCCATTGTCGTGCTACACAGATACAAAGTAGATAAATGGCATGCAACTTTATCGAATGCACAACATTTTGACCGTCTGAAGAGACTGTGTCATTCTCTCAAATGTAATAGATTGTTCTTACATGGAATTATTCGGTTACATAGAAAGATCAAATTGAAAATTGATACCAACTGGAAATGCAAAACGTGTAGCTCAGAAATAATTCGGAAGACCTGTAATCAGTCATGTACTTGTCACTTGTGCGAAAATTGACTAGGATTTTCTGAAGGACATAGCTGTTATGAAGAGTATTCTTTTACTGTAATGGTTGGCAGGTGGAAACATCTGCTCCTGATCACATTCAAAACAGAATACATGTGTATCGTCTACCTTATGTATTTGAACAAAGCCATTACGATGGGCTATAAAGATGCGCAAACACTTGTTCGAAAAGATAGTGACACCCTACGAGACAAAGAATTACGATTCCACAATGACGATGGAAGTGAGTGATCGGGACGGTTAGTGTTATTAGAACATGTAATTGAACATCTGTTAGTTTCCAAATAAAATAGATCGAAGACAATTCGTATTGTGTTCTTTGTTACCTTGCCCCGGACTCGTAACAACCGTTTACCAAATTAAAAACAAAACATCTAGAAAGTCGCTATAGATGACACAGGCTCTAAAGTAGCGGATCAACTGTGAAATGTAGACTCCATGCGCCGGCGACGCTGGTATATTGCTATTCAGCATAGGAAAGCGCACAGTCTGAAAATTGTAGTCATCACCTTGACTTTAACCGTCCCCCGCTATCTATCGATAGATATATCGAGAGTTGTTTGGTGATAAAACATCATCTATATAACGGAAGCTGAAATTAAAGGACTGGAATAACTTTTTCTCTTTTTTCTGTAATAATTCCTGAATGAAGTCTGTCTCATATGAATATAAGAACAGAATTTGAGAATATCGTGATCGTTTGCATTTAACGGTAAATATTTTGGAAAATACAACCACTGCAATTATATCCAATCCCACAGCCGACAAACTTTGAATAAGTTTTAATGACAGACATAATATTAAAATATTTGTATGGTGAAATGAATACCGGTTCTGCAGAAAACAGTTAATTTGTGGATGTTTGATCAAAGATGTTCTTAACTCTATATCTGATCTGTAGCCATAGTATATTATGTATTTATTAGGCTTACTAGTATGATATACTGGTGAAAACGAGTAGATGAATTGATCTAGGCTGTTGTTTTTTTTTTACAAATGACACTGTTGACAGTTTTAGTTCATGACCCGCAATGTTTATATGTGTGTCACATTGTAATTTGCCGGAGGCGTGAATATATATGATGTTATTCGAAAAGAATGGATTGTTAGTTAGCCAGTTTAGTATAATTAAAAAGTGTAGTTTTATAAAGAATTCTGTAATCGATTTCACGAAAATGGATTATGGAATACATTACAAATGGTGTGTATGCGAGAATTTGTGTTTCGTTAGGTGACGTTTTATGAATTATATTAATAATAACAATACTAATAATGATTTCAATTGACAATATACTTAATTAAGTTATTTTCAATGGTGAAACAGTATATGTAGTTATGGTTCTTTCAACACTTTACAATTATCCTTGTCATGTTAACAACTATGTAAAATTCCCATTGTTGTTTGATAATAAAAGTGAATCAAATAGATTTTTTTAAAGGTGTACCTACAGAATTGCAATGAAAATATACAAGGGACGCGTTCTTATTCAAACTTCTGTAATCGACAAATTAAAGCGGTTTTGACACGTTAACTTTTACACTGTTTATATTTAATATAACATATTTCATGGTTTATTCTTATCAAAGCATGATGTTTTATTTAAGTCAAAAATATCTTGAAAGATCTTATTTAAAAAATAAAAAAATCAACTAGATCCGAATAATGTTCAAATGTGTTTACGCTTCAAGCCCTCTGAAAGTTTGAACGTGAATAACGTGGCTCTAGGTCTTTGGCATTTACTAGCCAGGAAAAATCGTACATGTAATTTCTTACTCCAGTAGACATGCACGATGAAACAAGAAGAAAAAACAAATGCCTCAGTGTCTTATAGATGAACTAAAAACCACTATTAATAATAAGTAATATTGTGAAGCCTCAAGTTTCTATTTGTACACTTTATTATGAATTCTATGTATGTATTTCACAAATTGTTACTGTTTGATTTCTGATTTACAACGTAGCCTGATTAACACCCGAACAAGGTCATCGATATACCTTTTATTTGCAACTGCCTTGATTTCACTGTGAAACCTAAAAAGAATATTTATAATATTTCTAATCATACAACCTGTATCCTAATGACTGCGAAGGAGAAAAATGTAATTTTCCAAGGGAACCACAAATCAATTAAGCAAGACAAGGTAGATATGAATTGTTCAAAACAGTAATATTAACAAAAGTTTTACGACCTTATGAACAAACTTATACTTCACACTAAACCCGTATGGTTGCCGTAATGTACTCAGAATACCAAAGTACACACAAATATGACCCCCAAACAATAAATAGCGTATGGTAGAAAAGAAAATTTTAACCGATTCAATGATCCTAACATTCTTAGGACTTTTCGTTTTGTAACTACAATATAATATGTTGACAAGATAATAAGAAAATCATGGGTAAATGAAACTAACACCGACTGCGCCTCAAACCAAAACCATTTTTATGAATTTTTTTTTTCAACCTTGGCATTATTAAAATCTTGTTTTTCACGTACGGAGCGTCTTGAATGCCAACGAAATTAGCAAAGTCTTCCAAGTCTTTCCAACTGGTGTACGAATCTACGATATTCTACACAAAGGCGTCCATGTCTGCAAAAGAAATGTAAATTTCTTTAGAAATTATTCAATACACATTATATTAGCATCATGTGATTATTAACATTTGAATACCTCCTATCATGTGATTATTTACATTTGAGTACCACCGTAATGTGATTATTTACATTTGAATACCCGCCAAATACTACTTAACAAACGTCATACCGGAAGTTATTTTCAAGTTGAATTAACCGCCACTAATTTAGATGAAACGTCACACAGGTGTAAAGGCATGCTGATGATTTCGTATCATAACATATGGAATGAGATTTCGTTATCGAGAAAATGTCTCGAAATCGAACTGTGTATCCGATGGAGATGGTGTTCTAATGGGTATGTCTTGTTCCATCATTAAAAATAAGCTCTTCGACATTTCAATTGGTCAATTCGTTGTTTCACATCGGGATCACTTTCGATTCCGACTAAACCAGCAAATTCTTCCAAATCTCGGGGATTGCTATACGTGTCGATAAGTTCATTGATGATTGATTCAATTCTAAAAAAAGTAGCTACATTTTGTAAAATATCTGTATAACCATGATAACATTGGTATCATTTAATTTTCGTTTCGTCTAAACTAATGAATAGCAGGGTTGTTTCATATACATTTCTTATTCAGCATATGTCTTGACGATCCTTGTGAATTTCAAGATTTCTCCAACTAACAAAAAAAAAAAAATGAACCGATATTTGTACCTTCAGGTAAATTAGAGTTATCCTTCATGAAGTGAAATTACAGAGTGTTTGAAAGTTGTTTATTTTGTTTATCTATTATTTTCATTTATTTGCATTTTCGTTTTGATTTTTCTTGGCGTATTTATCTATTTTATGTATTTATGAAAAGATGTTTTTTAATTACTTACATCATATGAATATGTCAAAATAATATGAGTATGTATATTTATTTGCATTTCCGTTTTCTTGACATATTTATCTATTTTATGTATTTATCAAAGGATGTTTTTTTTTCAATTACTTCTAACATAATATGAGCATATATATATTGTTGTTTGGTTTGTTTCTTAAATCTAACATATTTTGTGTTGTTTCAATATTTGTTAGTAATTATAAAATAGATACTAGGCAATTTAATGTTAGTCATGTTGTGATTTTTAAAGATGAGGCGCGGAAACATTTGATAACGTGTTGGTAAGGTGTTTTTCAAATTTGATAATTTTTGAGTATTTAATTGGAATTTTGCATTTTTTTCAGTGCTAGAGTTTTTTTTTTTTAGTCTAATAAATTAATGTTGATGGTAAATTACCTTTCTGCAAAGTCTTGCTTTCTTTCTTTTTAGATGTAGAGCATCACATTTGTATTTAATTGAAATGGATACAAAATAGACAGAAGTTACGGATTAATATTTAGTCTGAAAACATTGAAGATATATTTTTACTTATAGTATGTCTAATAACAGTAATCACAACAGCACTTTTGACATTGTAAGTATAAATAATCAACCATGTGATTAGTATAGTAACAATAGATGTTAAAAATTGAAAGCAAATTTTTGCTCTACTACGAGCTTCGTTAGGCGCTTGCAGTAAGAAAATATTTTTGTTACTTGTTTATTTTGTTTTATTTATTTTATATACATGTATATACATGTATATAAATATATATACAGTAAAGCATCAGTTTTGATTTGTGTGTAAACTACAAATATTTTATAGGCAAAATATAAGAAATGTACCTAAATTAAAAATTTCTTTATGTAATTATTTTTATCAGCGCAAGAAGTTGTAAAATGTATTTATGATTATAAATATCCTATGTTGCAATATGAAATGCAAAGTGTCATTTCTTTTAAAAACGTTTTGTTTCGTTGAATTTGTTGATATTGCTTCAGAGATGATAATTTTACTTTTTTTAAATACATACATAACTAGATACAAAGGCTGTCGGAAACGACAGCTATCCCCGCACCCGACAGCTAAATAACCCCCACCCTACCTTCACAACATGC
>JAOXYI010182662.1:0-11299 GCA_028566495.1 Lithophaga antillarum | reverse complement strand
AAGGAGAAATATGCTTCACACAATATAAAATTCCTGTGGCAGTGAAAGGGTTAATGAAACTTGGGAATCCATTTGTTATAGAATAATATCAATGTAAAAACGTTTCGATATACATGTACCTCCGTCACCGTACTGTCCATTTACGCGCTACAAGATACATGCAAACATCTTATCTATTCTTATTCGCATTTTTATTCATTTCAATCTAAATTATTTCTGCATTTTTACTAATCAAGATTAATTTATTAAACAGAGACAATTTGTAAACATTAAAATTAGTTTTATGATAAAGACCATCGTACTTCCGCGTATACCATCGCAGTTCAGCGTATTATATTTGTAACCATCGCACTTCCGCGGATGCCATCGCATTTCCGCGTATGTACCATCGCAGTTCCGCGTCAGACCATCGCACTTCCGCGTCCCCATCGCACCTCCGAGTCCTACATATATACGTCCCTGATTTAAGATAGAATTGCCAAATAAAAAAGTTATTAGCAAATTAGTATGAGTATTTAAAGGAATAGCTGTTTATTGAAGGAAAAACTATACTAAGTCATTAATTATTCGACATTAGATTTAAACTGCAACAGTCACTGGATAAAGCATTTTTTCTTTTAATTACAAGAACATTTTCACAACATACAGTCAGGATTATACTCAGGTCGTCACTCAAAGTAATCAGGACGCGTAAAATTCTAGATATTGAATTAAATATAAATGCAGTATTTACTGGCCAAGATAATGAATGTATTTTAAGATAAATTATGAGGACGCAGTGTGTCTGTATAAGATACCTCCGAGGCGTTTGCACCGAGTCGGTATCTTAGGCAGACTCACGAAGTCCGAACGATTTATCCAATTTACATACTAGTTTTCTTCTTACATGCAGTATTGATCGTTTGTAGTTAAAAATTTTCTGAAACTGTCAGTCCTATTTAATTTCTTTATTATAATTATTATTTCCCAGTACTGAGCCTCCTTTGGTAAGACCATATATATTTAAATGTAACGATTACTGATATCGCTTCTGTGGCGTAATGGTTAGGAATGAAGAGTGGTATGCAGACGGCTTGGGTTCGATTCTGCGCCAATCCATAGCAAAATTTTCAACTTTTATTTTAAGTGTAAGAACACATAACTGAGATGTTTAACTGATAGTGCAAAACAAGTTTAAAAAAGTTGCATTATACAACAGGGGTTGTGAATAATTGTCACTCCATGTGCCGCAGGCTTTCTTTAAAGAAAAACAATAGGTTACCTGAGCCAGGTACCTATATAAGCCATGTTCACTTTCACCTGCTTGTCTTTTGTCGTGTGCACCGCACGCAGTATAGACCACTTTAGAAGGACGTCGTTCTTCATTAAATTCTGATTTGTAAAATCAGTCGAACGAGTTAAAATTGCTTGATAAAGTTGACATTTTCACGATCATACGAGCTTCGTATATCCACTTTATATTTCGTTTGGTAGTACACCACGATAATTTATTTGTAAGTGCAATGTCTGACGAAGACATCTTGAACCTTTTCGCATCCGATACTGATGAGTCAAATGACGAGGAAAGCGAAAAATCTAAAAAATCTGAGAACAATGTTGCTGACAAAAATTCCGTTTCAACAACTTCCGGTAAAAAGGAAGTACAAAAACCCGGGGTCGCTTCCGAACCCAGATCGGGAAAAGGACTTGCTAAAAACTTGAAACAAAAAGGGCCGCTCAGGGGAACTAAACCCACTGTCAAATCATCTGTTAAAAAACAGACTAGACAGAAAGACTTAAAAAAGAAACAAAAGAAAATGAAAGAATCAGAGAGTGAATCTGAAACAGATGACTTTAAATGTAAAGAATACTTCAAAAAATTTATAGGCCATGTTATGCAGTCCTTTAATGATATGGTGGAAGAAACTGGGGTTAATTTCCCAGATCCTACTCCCCAAGAAAATGTAAATACAAATGAGCCAAATCCAGATCAACCTGGTCCTAGTCATATTGGAATGGCCTCTGCTAGTAACTCTGTCTCTGTTGATCATATGGAAGATTTTTTTGGTGATAACGAGTCTGAAATGGTATCAGTAGAGGAGGAAGATTTTGAATATGAATGTCCACCAATATTTAGTGGCGAATCAAAATTTGGTGATCCAGTTGATGATAAATTAGGCAACATTGTTAGTGAAGGCTGTTGTAAAAAGGGGGACATAACTGAACACATTGAAAGGAATAAAATTCCAGAAAATTGTAAGGCATTAATACCCCCTAATATCAATGATGACATTTGGCCTTTAATGTCTAGGCAAGTACAGTCTAGAGACTATAGTTTGAAGGAGGTTCAGAAATTGATGGGAGTTAGTCTTGTCCCAATTTTAAAATTGGCTGAAATGCTGAAAGGAAAGAATTTTGATGTAAAGGAAGCAAGAAAATTAATAGTCGATTCAGTAGTTTTGACATGTTCCTCCATTCATGAACTTAGTACGAGAAGGAGACATTTCTTAAGGCCATCCTTTAGTAAACGATATCAACAATTGTTTAGTGAAGGTGAAATCAAAGGGGAATATTTATTTTGTGAAGAAATTTCAAAGAAAATCAAGGAAATTTATGAAAACAGTAGGTCAAATTCCAGAGCACTTAGAAGATCTGGTGGAGGATTCTATAATCCAAAAAACTGGCCACGTGGTGGCAGAGGCCAAGGAAGAGGTCAATTCAGACCACCGATGCAAGGGAGAGGCAGATTCCAAAGGTCAAGAGGCCCAAGCCGAGGAGGCAGGTTTCAGAACAGGGGAAATTATTAGAGGTTAGTAGAAATACAGGAACTCTTAAAGATAACCTGAATGAATGGAAAAATCTCACTTCAGACACATGGGTCTTGCAAACAATATCTGGATATAAGATTGAATTTCAAAAAGAACCAGTCATGAAAATGAGACCAAAATCTATACAATTTAGTTTTGAAGAAGAAGCTATGATTAATGCTGAGGTTAATGATTTAATCAAAAAAGGAGCAATTTCGCAATGCTGCCATGAACCTGGTGAATTTATTTCAAATATATTTTTGGTAAAAAAGAAAAACGGAAAGTTTCGTCCTGTAATTAATTTAAAGAAGTTAAACGAGTCTGTGGAATATCACCACTTTAAGATGGAAACTATAGATACAGTACTTCAGAGTATTAAAAGGGACACCTTTTTTACCTCAATAGATTTATCAGATGCCTATTTTTCTATTTCCATTCATTCAGATTATCGTAAATACTTGAAGTTTATTTGGCAAGATAATCTGTATCAATTTGATTGCCTTTGCTTTGGTTTAGCATCAGCACCACGCGTATTTACAAAAATAATGAAACCAATTTTTTCTTATGTAAGGAAAATGGGATTTTCAACATTTTATTATATTGATGACTCATTAGTTGAAAACACTGATTACAATACATGCAATTTCCAAACAGTGTTTTTAAAAAATCTGTTTCAGAAACTTGGTTTTCGAATAAACTTTGAGAAGTCTTCAATGGTTCCAAGTAAAATAATAGTCTTTTTAAGACACATCATTGACTCTGAAAAATTTACAGTATGTCTCACAAGAGATAAAGTGCAAAAAATTTTGGACTTTTGCCAATTAATTTTAGAGAAAAAATTGGTTTCAATTAGAGAAATAGCTCAGTTAATCGGTTATTTCACATCCTCATATCATGCAGTCAAATTAGGAAGTTTGTTTTACAGACAGCTAGATAGAGAGAAAAACATTGCACTCTCTTTCCATCATAAGGATTACAAAAAACGTACAAAATTGTCAGAAAAAGCTAAATCAGAAATCAACTGGTGGATTAACAATATTGAAACTATGAATGGTAAATCAATCAGACCTGAAAAAATTTGTTTTTATATTGAAACTGATGCATCATTATTAGGCTGGGGTGCACAGTTTGAAGGAAAGTTTACAGGTGGAAGATGGAATTGTAAAGAAAAAACATTTCACATTAATATATTAGAGTTGAAAGCCATATTTTTTGGCTTGAAAAGTTTGTGTTCAAACATTTCAAATTCACATATTTGTGTTAAGTCTGATAACACTACAGCAATATCTTCTGTTCAAAAACCAGGAGGTTCAATTCCAGAATTACATCAAATAACAATAGATATCTTAATGAAAGAATGAAAGAAACAATCACATCTCAGCAACCCATATTCCAGGAAAGCAAAATAAAGATGCTGATTTTTGTTCCAGAGTATTTAATGAGAATATTGAATGGAAATTGAATAGGGAAATATTCCTCAGAATAACTGTTCATTTTTTCAAACCTGACATTGATTTATTCGCTTCAAGATTAAACAAACATTTAGATACTTTCATTTCCTGGAATCCTGAGCCTGATGCAATTGCCTGTGATGCTTTCACAATTTCATGGTCTAATTTTAAACCATATATTTTTTGTCCTTTCAGTTTGATACCAAAGATGTTGAACAAAATCAGAGAAGATCAGGTAAAGAAATCTATTGTAATAATTCCTTTCTGGCCAACTCAAAGTTGGTTTCCAACTTTATTAAATATGTTAACAGACTTTCCAGCAAAACTACCAATACAAAAAGATCTTCTGACAAATCCAACCAGTGGTCAAGTCCATCCAATGAACAAAAGAAAACTGTGGTTGACCGCTTGTGTTGTATCAGGGGACAACTTAAAAATAAAGGATTTTCAAAACGTGCTCAAGAGTACATTTCAAAATCTTGGAGGAGTTCCACCTCCAAACAGTACCATTACACATGGAACAAGTGGGTACTTTGGTGTAACCAAAGGCAAATTGATTCCTTTAATCCCACTGAAGCGCAAATCATTAATTACTTAGCTGATCTGGCTAATAATGTATCATATTCGGTTGTTAACACTCATAAAAGCGCAATTTGCCAGACTTTAATATCTTTTGGCAAACTACAAGAATATAACAGTTGGTCAATTTTACCCAGATTTATAAAAGGAGTGTTTCTAAACAAACCACCTAAGTCAAAATATACTGAACTGTGGGACGTTAAAATAGTGTTGAATTATTTAAAAACATTATATCCACTAGAAAATTTGTCCCTGAAAATGCTGACACAAAAATTAGTTACTCTATTGGCTTTAACTACTGCCCAAAGAGCACAAACTCTGGCAAATTTAAATTTAGACTTCATGCAAGATAAAGGAACAACAGTAATTTTTGAAATACCAGTTTTATTAAAAACATCAAGACCTGGAAAAAATACACCAGTCATTAAACTACACAAGTACAGTGATAACAGATTATGTGTTGTCAACACATTGAGAGAATATTTAAAACAAACTAATGACAAAAGAAAATCTAGAAATTTATTAGTTTCATTTGTTACTTCACAGAAAGTTTCCACTTCTACAATCTAAAGATGGCTAAAAACTACACTGCATATGTCTGGTATCGATACATCTAGATTTTCTGCACATTCAACAAGAGGAGCATCAGTATCTTGCGCATATAGGAAAGGAGTATCCGTCGTCGATATTATGAAAACAGCAGATTGGACGTCATCACAAACTTTCTTTCGCTTTTATAATAAAGACATTATACTGGAACCTGTTGAATCTGATCGTTTTTCATCGGCAGTATTGGATGTGTGAGGTTATACAGCAGTGAATTATTTGTTTTGACAATTTTTACTGTTGGTAATTTGTGTGGACTTTAGAGACTGATGATAATTTTGATAATATTAAATACTTTGATTTTGATATATGCTAGTTAATAACTTTGACAATATTATGGATTTCTGATTTTTGATATATGTTAATTATTTTGATGTCAAAAATAAAATTTGTTTTTCATGAATTACATTCTTTATGCCAAAACTGAATATACCTTAAACAGTAATCTGAATTATTCAACATTACTATCAAGAGGTTACAATGACAGTTTTGGGGGCAAATGTCTTGTCTTGTCCTTGTATTTGTATTGGTTTTTTGTGGACTGATTTGGTTTTCTCTTGGATTTTTGGAGAATCTCTTGATATTCAACATTCATTTCGATAATACAGGGACGTATATTTGAAATCTATCTACATCCTTGGATAATACCAGTAATATTTCACTTGGCAAAAATATTTTATTTCGTAATAAACACCACTATAAGGCTAGTTAGTATGTAACTTCATTTGTTGCAAGCTATGAAATATTCACACTAAACCCAAGGAAGCCGAAGGGTAATTCTGAAATAAAAAGTGACTCTCATGCAAGCATCCATAGGATGTGAAGGATGAAGATAATTTTATGAAGAAGCTCGAAGGCTTCCGAGGGTTTAATCTACCCTCCTATTTATAGCTTACCTACTCAGGATGTATTGCAACAAACGAAGACTTTGGAAAGCCAAGCAGGTGAAAGTGAACACGGTTAAAATATGTACCTGGATCAGGTAACCTATTCTTTAAAAACAGAATGCGGCACATTGAGCGACAATTATTCACATTAAACCTTCGGAAACCTTCGGGCATTTTTGACTATTTAATTTAAAAGGTGATTTATAATTGCTAAATAGAGAGAAGGGCAAAATATATCCTCTACCCCTGAAAAAAATAATTATTATTTATGGATAGATTTGTACCATGATTTCTTGACACGTCGACCTGTCGTTAGAATATATATCTTTTTATTTTCTGGTAGTAACAGACCTTTAATAAAGTCATAAGCAGTAAAACCAAATGGGAGATTTCAAGATTTCAGATTTTATTCTAACATGAAAGCTGTTTTTGAAATTCCAAATATCCCAAACTCCCCACCAGAATTAAAACTATCATAACACTTTCCCCGGAAAATACCATGTTAGGAATGGGTAACGATTTTTTAAAAAGACCTTGTTTTGAAATTATTTAGTTAATTTAATACTACAGATGTATTTCCAAAGTATGAAAATGTAACTAGTTTTATCACAGCACAACCGGTTGATTTTTAATTATTTTATTTCACCACACCACGCTTATCTGATTGTTTACAATATGGATTATCTTCCCTTGATCAGTTGTCAACTCGCCTCAAACGCTTGTCGGACCTAAAACACCCTCTTGAATCAGATCAAGCGTCTGTGTAATGTACCTCAATCTTCTTTCTGGAAAAATCAAAGTGTCACGCTTTTTGTAAACTTTTCAAATTATTTAATTTATTTTCGTGCTACGGAAGTACAGTTTTACATCATTATTTGAAAATATTCCAGATCATGTCTGAAACAAATATGAGAACAGTTTTTGATTGTAAAAAAGACATTTCGTCTGTGGCAAGTCAAAAACACCGGAGGAAATGACAAAATGGCGTTGCCTCAAAAATCGCTCATAAGAGTTCTTCCAAAGCTAAAAAAAATGATATTCAAGCACTTGATGAAAATGGGGAGAACAGATTCATGGCTTTTGAGAAGAAAATTGGCAAGTTTATGGAGCTTTTTATCTCGGGGAGAAATTTGTCGAGTACAGGCATTAAGGAAGCTGTCATCGGTCTGGGTGAGCAGGGACCAGATACCAACTCTTTAGGAGTGTGCAGACTATTAGATGACAATAATATAGATGACAATTATCCTGTTGAGCAGGAAAGTGAATGTCACGATGATATTTTGGCACCTGGCCATCATGAGAGACAAGATATATGTATTACTTCATATGATGAAATGGGGAATGTTAGTCATTCTGAAATAAACAATGAGTATTACAGACTTTGTGAACATGTGAAAATTTCAGACTACAAATGACAAGTCAAGTTCACATAATTTAGTAGGTCATTTTGGAGAAGAAGCTAAAACAAAGTCTAGTGGTCAGTCAGATTATTTTAGATAATATCCAAATCGAAATTTTGTCGATTATTCACAGTGAAAACCCAACTAAACTTACAGCATATAAAGATGACTATAAGTCTTGTTTCCCAGTGCACGACAAATCTCTGGAACATTTATAAGTACCTATTCTTGATGATATGGTTTTTAACTTTATTAAAGAAAAAACCCCATGGCAACAGAGCAATATTTCCAAGTGTAAAGAAAAACAGGTTCATACACCTTTTATTAAAGGTATTGAGAAGATAGCTTATCAAGGTTAGGTCTCAGCTAGAAAGGGCATCATTGCAAGCATTAGGTACATTGTATAAATCTTTGTCTGAAAACGGTTAATGTGGACAACAGCATTCAAACGATTTGATATATTTTTGTATTGTCAACAAAAGCACTAGACCAAGTTTCTAAAAGTGGTGCTTTTCATCCTTTAGTACGCAGGAAAGCATCCATGGAAGATACTTGCTTTGCTTACATTAAGGGCTTAGTTCATAGTTTTTTTTCTTTACCACTGTCATATACAGGAGTGTTTAGTACAGTTCTTGAACAAACTCTGAATGATAAAGCTGCGAAAAGTAACCAGTTAAAGGAGTTGTTACCAGAATCATGTCCTCCTTTTACTAGCACCAGTTTCACAAAAATTCAAATTTGAAACGATCTAACACAAATCAATCTTGAAACAACTGGTCAGCTAATAGAGCAGAGTTAAACTTTAATTCAGGTGACTCTTTTCGAAACTACACCGTAACTAAAGTACGCAAATGCACTGCAGTATCTAGATTAGAGAGAGCAGTCAAAACAGAAAACGCCTCTTACAACATTTTTTTGCGGAAACCAATTGCAAGTAAAACAAAAGAAATGGCTCTAAAGGTAAACAGCGTCAAAGCTGAGTTTCCGGAGATACCTGTGGGGGACGTCTGAATTATTTTCTCAAGGAATGAGAATGGATTTTGTCAATAATACAAGACGATTACATACTAGAATTTCTGTCAAAATTCTCATAGGTTAGACAAACTGAGCACCTGTAAAAAGTCTGGAAAAAAGTGCCAAGGAACCTGTTCCTCCCAAAGATACAGAAACGGTTTCTACAGCACATATGTTCTAATACTGAAGAACACTGGGTAGGTAAATGAGACCTGTCATACACTTGAAACCCACAACAAGTATCTATGCAAGCATCATTTCAAAATGGATACTTTAAGAAATCTTCTGAAGCTAGTAAAACAAGGTGATTGGGCTTTTACGCCCGACTTGAAGGACACGCACATGCACATTCAAATACACAAAGAGCAGAGATTATGTCTAAAAGACAAATCATGTCAGATCTACCGGCACCTTGAGTCTTTACAAACGAGGCAGCCCATCTATGATCAATGTGCATCAAATTAACTGTATATCTAAATGATCGGTTCATTCTAAATCAAACCGAAATAAAACTGCTAACAGATCGAAAAAATAGTCATCAATATCCTTGTCAGACTAGGATTCATAACAAATTTAAGGAAATCAACGCTGATCCCAACTCAGAAAATAGTTTACATAGGAGAATTTTTCCATTTCGACCTAGGCACTGTACTGTTAACTCCAGACAATACAGAAATTAAATCTTGCAAATAAAGAAATTTCAAACTGGTCAAGTCACTGCAACATACTTTCTTCATTTTCTCGTAATAATGGCCTCATGCATAGAAGTAATACCTTCATCTCTTAAAATTTTGGAAATCAGCATCTCAAATTATGAATGGAAACATCCCTGATATTCCATCTGAAATGGTGGTTAGATTCAGTCAACATTATAAAGGGCACATCCCTTAAACACTGAAAAAGTCAAGCAACCATAATAACAGATGCTTCTTCCACCTACGGGTGTTTTGGGAGTGGGGCACATAGGGTCGCTGATTGTGCGAATGAATCGAAAAGAAACAACATATGGAAGCAGTCTTGAGAACACTCAAACATTTCTTTCCTCAATTTAAAGGTCAACATGTTTAGGTTCGATTGGACAATTCGACTGCTGTAAAAATATCAATTAGCAAGGGGGCACACGATCAGTTTACATGTGCCAGAAAAGCTGGGATTTATGGCACCTAGCACTGCAAAATAAATTACAGTTGCAAGCTGCACATAACGGGCAAATCGCATATTCTGTCGAGAACAAAAATTCAACATACAGCGTTTACCTTGCATAAATAAATAGTTTAATAGAGTTTTCTCAAATTGGAGTTTCAACTGATAGATCTGTTTGCGTCCGTGGAAAACAAATAGAAATGTTTTGTTAATGATTTCCCATCCAAAAACACCAACAGTGGACGCTCTAACGATCCCGTTGTTTGCGTACGCACATCCTGTGATTTGTTTGGTACCTGGTCCCCATTGACTATGGAGACACTGGGTATACAGACTTGCTAAAATTACTGGTAAGCACACCAATAAAACTGCCAAATCTAATCTGCTATATCAGCCATAAACATATCTATTCCATCCCAATCCTGAAATCTTCAACTCAACTGTGTGGCCACTCTCAAGTACTGAAAACCTCATGGCACTCAGTCTGTAAAGACTATTCAGAAAGTTTAGTAGCTGTTACAGTGAAAGAAAAATAGATTCCTATTCGGCTTCTTCAACAGAAGCAGCAGGATTTTTAACAGGTCTGTTTAACAGTTGCCTCCAGTATAGGACAATTGCAGGGTATAGATCAATGTTGTCAACAGTCCCTCCTCCATGCGAAAATAGGTCAAGGCCCTTACATTATAAGGTTGCTTAAAACAGTTTTCATTGCTAGGCTACCCTAGGTTCTAGTACCAGAGTGGGAATTGCCAATTTGTTCTTGAAATGTTACGGAAAAGTCCTTTTCAACTTATTAAAAAGGCATTTTGCAATTCAGTGATAACTTGGAAAACACTTTTAATCACCATTACTTCTTTCAGGAGATGTACCCCACTTACAAGCCTTGAGACTTGATGACGAGAATGTACATGTAAAGTGTAAAGGACTATTTTTTATTAGAAAAGGTCTAGCCAAACAAAACAGACCTAGTTATTTGATACAGGATTTTTGTTCCCGTTTCAGTGAGAATTTGTTCGATCCAAAAAGAGCCTTACTGTATTACTAAAGCGAACAGAAATTTTTCGTAAGTTCGATAACACAAAATTATTTTAGGCGTTAAACAAACCTTATAATCCAGTCCCGGGACATACCATTGCAAATTGGATTGTAGTACTTAAATGGCATATGAGTCAAGAAGTCAGTTAGAGCTCATTCTACAAGAGCACTAGTCTACAGATCTTCTTTATCGGCGCCTTTCATAGACTGAAATGCACAAAGAGATATACATAATTCCTACATTACATCACAACAATTAACTGACCAATCAGATGACACCATTAATTTTTCCTGTGCTGTTAGAATAGGTGAAACATTAACAAACCCCTCGGGTTTTTACCTTGTACCAACACAATTTTCAAACACATATATATTTTGACAGAAATAATACATTTTCA
>JAOXYI010182551.1:0-11300 GCA_028566495.1 Lithophaga antillarum | reverse complement strand
TGGAAATTTGGCTTCAAAATTGTCCATTTTTACTATATACTAAAATGGACCCTCCAAACTAAATTTTTGTGGTGAAATAACGGGAAAAATCGGTCCATAACCCCTATTTCAAATTTGATATTTCAATGTAACTCATTAAAATGAACAAACATGCAAAATATTATGCAAAAGTCAATTGGTGTCATTTAATAACGTGTTACATGTACCTTAAATAAGATCATGGAAGTAGGAATAAATGTGTGCCCGGTAGAAGTGTTTTGTTACCAACTATAAAAATATGACTTTTATTAAATTTATTATGCCCCTAATATGTACACATTGTTGTCTGTAACAATCCATTCTTTGACACCAGTCTCTGCTTTCTGTTAATATATTTTAACACCAACCAGGAGTCCAGTAACCGTTGTAATTGTTGGGGTCCGCTGCCGGATCAGCTTTATTTGAAAGAGGTGGCACGATTTGTTTTTTATATTCATCAAGTCTACTCTTCAGTTTCTTAAATATGCTTTGTTCCTTCTCGTATAAGTTGTTATGCTCATAGGGATCGTCTAAAAAAGTTATATACAAAAGAATTATTTAATGATGACTAACATGAAAAACATGGTCGAATCAGGAACCGAGTTAATGTGAAAATTGAATATCAAGACTACTAAATTAAATGAACGGAAACCATTTAAAGACTGCACACAAAAAGTAACTTTGAACCTCCAACGCAAACACACGAATATGTCAGTAGTTTTCCAGAACTCTGACCAAAACACTTTCAACCTCGTATCCCTCTTTGTTTCAGGGCTAAAAAACTGTCATGATATAACAAAATAACAAAATTTAGTCCCAAAGTCCATTTAAACAATGCTGAAAAATGTGAAAATACCAGTGAAAGTGTAAACCCTTATAAATTCAGTCACCCCAATTAAAAATAATATAATTATACACATACTGTGTATTAAAAATCATATTTAGAACTTCCAAACCTTTTGACAATTTTTTAAATGTTATGTACATCGGCAAAAATATTTTTATTATGTGCCATTTGTTTCTGTGAAATATAATATATAATAATGATGAACATCTCTAAATTATGTAGAGCACTCGCTAATCAAGTTGTACAGTTGGTAGTAGTCTACCTTTGGTTCCTCAACGACTACATCTGATACATTTACTGGCACTGGATACCAGCCATTATATACCCCGGCAAATCCCTCTATTAGTTTGTAATCTCCCATTCTGAAGAAAAAGTTTTAGAGCAAAAAAAAATTTAAAGCGAAAATGGAAGATATAGATGAAAATGTACATAATTCAAAATCCAATGCAGTACAAAGGAAAAAAGTAAAGTTCTTACAGACTGCTGTTCTGAATTCAACGTAAGGTCTTCAGCAACGAAGGTCAAGGTGAACTAAAAGTATTTATGTTTATAGATTTTCTAGACGATATGAGTATCCAAACCGTACGCGTAATCATAGGCGTATACCCATACAGTCCAGCCGTATGAGTATAATCATATGGGCCGACTTTAATAACTAATAATGACATTTGAGCGAATCGAGAGCAAAAAATAGGGGACATTTGAGCAACAAAGTACTGCCCATTTGAGCAAAGAATGTTTAATCTGTTTAAGCGAATCACCAAAACTGAAGTATCCATTTTGCTGAACTACATTTAACCCTCTTTAACGGATACTTTAACATCTTCCGTTAGAGAGACGTTTAAGTTTGTTGCCGCTGCCCATTACGAAGAGATGGAAGTGAAATTAATCTCTGTGAGTGAGGAGTTCTCGCTATATACGCACTTGGACACTAGCTGATACCATGTTTAGTCATTATTTAACACAAACTTGATGCTTTTAACAACAGAAGGATTAAATCATTAAGAATTTGATACTAAGCTACTCAAAACACACACACATATTATCAAAATTTTCGAAATTTAATGTATTTCTGTCCGCAGATTTCTTAAGTATCATGATGTATCCTTATCTCGACCATGAATACAGTAACCATCAGTCAAAGGTCCTTGTGTAAATACAGGCAAATCGTTCGATGGACATTTGAGTGAAAGTGAAAATATGTTCCGTGGACATTTTAGCACCATGACGACTTTAACGGACATTGGGAATTTTACGAAAAAAAAAATTACAAATAATAACATATTTTAGGAAACTTTTTCCGCAAAAATGTCATTGAAATCACGCAATGTATAACAATGAACCTTATTAACCTTATCAAAGCCAGACGTACGGGAACGGTCAGACCATATGCATATATAATACGGTCCGGATCAGTAAACATATTCACTGGAAATGAAATCGATTGCCTAATAGCCAAACAATATCAAAGGCTCTGTTTTGATGCTTATATATCGAATTAGAAAGGAACGGTGCTTGAAGTGCTATGCATTTTAACACAGGATTTCATTTCATCGGCTATTCTGTAGATAAACAGTGATCATATTCACTGTGTTCAAAAAGAAAGAGAAAAAAAGAGTCTTTTTTTCACCTATTCATGCATTGTTTCGCTCTAAGACCTGCTTTGGATAAATATTTATATTTGCTTCTTGCTGTCTTGACTCTGATTTTTTTTGGATTGTCCATTTGGTACTCAACATTTATTAAAGTATGTTCATACGTAACATTTATGTAACAAATTCTGATTGGATAGCATAGAAAATTTGAAAGGACATTATGAAAAAAGAACTGGAATTTTCAGTAATTGCATTTACAGATTACTTTATTTTATCTATTTTAAAACATAGCTTCCCATTCCGTTTAAGCTTTGACAGGAAAGAGTTACTTTTAAATATTCTTATTTTCGTATTAGTCACCTGATAGCTGCATGTCCAAGGATTGGTACTGCAGAATCATCCAGGTTGTAGATGAACTCTGACCTGAGAGTAGATGGTACACCCTGACTTATACTTGGCCATAGGTTTACACCATCTATATTACTCACTTTAAAAAGAAAAGCTTAACATATCAGAGTTACTGGATAAGCATAACATTTCCACAAAAGACATGTGTCGCTTCCACAAATACAGACAGTCAAAGACAAATCCAAAAATTCATATTCATATTATATATTATACAGAGTAAGTTCTAATTGATTATTATATAATTAACAACTGCTATAATTGGATTTTAAAACCTGGACGTTTTCGGTAAAAACATGTATGTATCCATGTTGGAAAAACCATAAACGGTAAACATCATTTAGATGATTTATATCGAACTTCATTTGAAAGAAATTCGATCTTTTACATGTGTGGAGTTTCAGTGCACACATATTGATTTACAAATTGTGCAACAGATATAAAATTGTTCCGTGATACAGGACAAAACTCCAATTCACCTATTCGTCTATCCTTAATGGTTGAAAGTTATCTAAAAAATAATCATGTTTTCTAATTGAAAAAATATTTCTGTAGTTGTTTGCCCCTTTTAACAATTTTCAGTAATCCACCAGTTTGTAAATTTAATGCTAGACGGCAATTTTTTCAGTTGTGGATTTTACTTTCATCTGTTATACAGCGAAAAATGGTAAACATCGCTTACTCGAGCCTCCTCCAGCGGCTGATAGAATTGTCGGCATCCAGTCTACTGCGTGAATCATACTAAAACATAAAAAATCTTTAGTTGCATTCATTATCAGTTTAATTTATGATTTTCTTTTAGTATTATGGGCCCATAGGTCACGATAGACGTCTTCAACGAAGCAGGATGTGCATATATTGCTGTTGGACCTATTATCGTTATTCAGTGTGTATTGTCTGTTAGTCTGTTTTCATTTCTAACATATTTTATTGCTCAATAAATAATTAGCAGCAGGATCGGGCACAATTTTATATAATGCACTCCCTCACCAAATTCATAACATGCAATTTAATGAAAGCAATATAATAAAGAAGGTAATTATGAATATAACATCCAAAGTTAACAATATATTGATCTATCATTTTATTTATTTTGATTTCTATACCTGGTATGTTCTATTGCATGGTCTTACATTGTTATTTGAACGTGTGCTTTAATCGGAAGAACATCGATAAGGGACGAAATGTACATGGTCTGTCCCATTACCAATAAGGTAAGGTAAAGAAAATAAAAGCAATGAAAAAATTACTTATGCTTATCCAAATTTCTCTCCTGTCCAACTTGCTTATTCATTTAATTGGGTTTCACGCCACTTTCAGTAAATTCTCAGCTATATCGTGGCGTCCACTTTTAATTGGAGGAGGAAGAGGAGAACCCGGTGAGAACCCCGACCTTTGGCAGAAGAACTGGCAATCCTTGTCAGTTAAGGTTGGAGTCGAGCACACCTTGCCCTGAGCGAGACTCGAACTCACAACCCCTGTGTTGACACGTCGGTGATCAATAGTAGATATGAGTAACTACCTAGATCACTCGGCCACCGAGGTCCTCTTGATTATTGAAGTTAACCGACTGTTCCCAGTTGGACATGTCATCTTAGAACTTACGTCAGGGTTCTTTTTCCAAACATACAACTCACTTTTAGTAAATAATAATTGAGAAAAAGCCACTTTTGTTTCATTAATCATGTGTAATATTTCAATTCAGCATTGCAAATTATACTTGAATTATTGTCTGTGTATACCACGAATTGAAATGCAAAATGGTTTAAGAGTAACAGCGAATATATTTTATATTAAACAGAAAATTTGACTGGAATGTTTTGACCAGGTTTTTTCTTTTTTCCCAACAATAACATTATCCCAGCACCGTGTACAAATGCAGCAGCTCTGGTACCACCTTCATATACTGTCGCCTTTCCTCCTCTTAGTGGGTAATTGTTACCAGAAAAGGTTATCCAGCCACCGTTCTATAACAAATATATCTCATATGTATATGCTATTGTAGGTTAGACATATATTATTCAGACTATTCAAGTTGTTTCGTATTTATCAGGATATCATGCATTTCTCGATAATAGTACACATGGACTATACATCGAGGTAGGTATTACGGAAGACTTCAAAATGTCAGAAAGATGATGACTTTAAAAATACTCCTTTTATAGTCATATGTATAGAAACACTATTAGATGAAGTCTCGTATTGCATTTAACATATTGTTGTATTTATGAATATGGTAAGGAAATGAGAAATGATATATGTGAACTCCTAAAATTTAGCATTCTTAATTATCGGGAAACTAAAATACCATTTGAAACTGGGGTTGTAACTATTCAAACGAACATGTTGCACAATGATGTGATTAAAAAAACAACTGGCAATTTGGACTGAATTTACATACAATGACAAGAAGTTGAAATAATATTGATAATCATGACAAAATCAAAAGAACTTGAGTAATATTGGTAAAAATATAGAATTCTGAAACCTTTAGAAACTAGACACTCACATCAGCAGTAAATATAATAAGAGTATCGTTGTATAACCTATTACGCTTAAGGGATTCTGTAATATTTCCTATAGCGTCGTCCATTGCTGTGATCATTCCTGCAGAACAAATTTGTCAACGGTATATTTTGCGAAAAAATGACACTTCAATAGAACCAGATTGCCAGTTATTTGAAAACTTTAACTCGTTAATTATGTTCATCTTAATGTTATCAATCTCTATGTTTTTCTCCCCACAAATGAAATGAAGCTGGCTACACATTCCTACATATGTATGGTTAAATTAATATTGTTCCTTTAGTTAATTTACATAGCTGTATGCTTTGCAAATATTAAGACACAAAGGCTTTCATACATACAAACACCGCCGAATAATAGAAATAATGATTTCCATAACTTTGATGTCAGTTCTAAGGCAACTCTAGCTGTAATGACAGTTTTAATTGAACAACATCCCGAAATTTACATGTACGAGATCATTTTCGCTCTCAAATGTTCACGCAAGCGCGGATACATTTCCGGTGGAAATCTTTTAACTGATTTTTGCCATAGATGACTGTATTGCATATAAAATGCCTATTTCATTGATTCTGCTAAAAGCCGACTGACTTCAATAAATTTTCAAGTACAATTCAGGTACTTTTGGAGAATAAGTGTCATAGTATATTCAGACCTGAATACCGACGTCGTCCTTCATTTTGTATGTTCTTGTACATGTCTTCATAAACTTGAGGAACCTGTAAAAAGCCGTTAATTTTTAACAAATTCGTAAAATAATACCATATTTTGGTAAATTCGAACTACGTATCAAATGGTCGACCAAACAATTGTAGAAATTCAATGGTATAACGGTAATCTGTTCTTCTAAATAAGTACCACTTATGAGATAAATCAAGTCAATGTGTATATCTGGCGCTTTAGAAGTAATATTTGCCGTTCCTAAATTTACTTGTATTCACTGAACCTGTAAACATATCAAACATATCTACAGCAATTTTTGCTTATATTAGAACCGTTGAATTTTGTAGTTAGGAACCTTAGAGACAGGACCTCTTCCTAAACCCTTTTCTGAAAATTTGTTCTGTATACAAGAGTCAAAGCCAGGATAAGGTGTAAGCGGTTTCCTTTCTCATAAAAACAACAATTTCCAACGATATAAGAGAGAACTGTCATAGTCTGATTCTCAGTACTGTCACTTACTTGTATTGGTTCATGAACTGACTGGAATGGTAGATACAAGAACATTGGTTGACTTTTGTTGTGTTTTGATATCAGTTGATCTGCACGGCGAGCATAAGCAAACTATAACAATAAAAAATAACAATGTACTTACTTTGTAAAGGCTTTGATTCTTTCGATATTCACAAGATAACTTGCTGCATTAAACAAAAAAATGTATATGCTATTTTGTTCCTAAAACTTCACCGTACTGTCCATTTTAGAATCCATAGAGCGCGTCAAATTTCCGGAATGTCGTAGGATCCCATGTGCACATTCCTAGAAATTAGGTGTTTTAAATATGCACAAAAATAACAAATATAAAGAAAGTAAGGAAAATAAAATTGATAAAAAAAAAAATAATTGGGGCATATGAAAGGAGGGTATAAAAATACATTACATATACTGTAATTTGTGGTAAATTTGCAAGGGCTAAATGTTATCGTTCTTGTTTCTAAAAGAAAGTAAAACAACTTACTGTAGAGTATTCGTTTGGTTTGATTGGATCTTTATCGTCACGGAAATCATACCCATCAACTGAAATTAGAAGAATTCAAATATCAGCGCATAGATTAAAGTATCGAAGTAAATTTATTCCACATTAGAAAGAAAAATGAAAGTAGATTTAAAGTAACAGTTTACTTTTTCATGTACACTTTTTGAACACTTTTCATGCAATTCCGATATCTCATAACTAAAACGCCCATTTTCTTAAACAGTTAATATATTATTGAGTAAATAACTCAAGTCCAACGCCTACGACTTTCAAGGGCCTGGATGGCCGAATGGTTAAGGTCGCTGACTCATGACCACTAGCCTAACACTTACTGTCTTGAGTTTGGGTCCTGCTTGTCTCGCTTCAGGTGTTAAGATTTTCAGACACCTACCCAAGGTCGGAGTTTTCACCAGTCATCTGGATGGCTGTTCAGG
This sequence comes from Lithophaga antillarum, assembly GCA_028566495.1. Classification (NCBI taxonomy): domain Eukaryota; kingdom Metazoa; phylum Mollusca; class Bivalvia; order Mytilida; family Mytilidae; genus Lithophaga; species Lithophaga antillarum. The sequence goes on along the minus strand of JAOXYI010182551.1, from coordinate 3,779 downwards.
CTTTCTTCCGCCAATAAATCTGTTAGTCACGATATAGCCGAAAAACTGCTGAAAGCGAAGATAAACCCCAACAATACAATCCAACTTTCAAATTTAGAGCGGCTATATTCACATTCGGACTTGTAGTGTTGAACTACATAGTACCTGCGATTTTGAACTACATAACACCTGTGGTTTGATTGATGTTTTCATACAAAAAACTTACTGACAGTATAATTATAATAATCTTCTCTTCCATTATAGTAACCATAGAAACTGTCAAATCCTCTGTATGTCGGAGTACATTCCCACTTACACATACCGAGATGCCATCTAAAATATATTTAATATTACCTGATCCGTTTAAAATATTTACAATTCATTATTTATTTTCATTCACGGAAATCGTTACTATTGCGCATTGATTTGCACAAAAAGTTTTTTTTGTTATTTGTTGCCATTTCTTAAACCATCTCTTGGATTATTTATACAGATAACTATAATTAAATTTATAATTCACTAAGGAACAACCTGATAATCCTTACTACACTTTTACAAAAGACTTCCATTTCTTCCCCAAAACAGACATATTGACTATACCTATAAAATGTCTTACTTTCCGATCATATGAGTTGCATATCCCAATTCCTTCAGTTTTGTTGGTAAGAATGTCTGATTCAGTGGAGCACAGTTTGGTTGTTCTGGTAAAATAACGAAATGCTGAAACAAATTTTTTGAAATAAAACTAAGAAATATTTTTGAAAGTAGTGCATTAAAAAAAATTTGCAGCAGTTTCAACCACCACTGCAACCACCAAGCTATGTTTAATCTGACAACAAATTGATACTGAAAAAGGGTAATCGTAAGGCTTTTGTTTATTTGATCATATCAGTTTATTTTAGATTTTTGTTTTTTTTCCGCACTATTATTGCACGCCTTATGACGTAGGTGAATCAGTGTTTCTATCAATAATCATAAGAGGTTTGTTGAATTCTGACCTTTTTGTCGAAAGAACCGGAAGTGATTATTGAACGGACAACTGCATCAGTGTAACACAAAATCATTCATTTCGATGTCAATGGGTAGTTCAATGTAAGTTGGTAATATAATGGAATCTTAGTAATCTATTCATTAAAGTTTGGGAATTAATCCGTTTTTTCTGAAGCATCTGTTCTCACTCCCGGTTTCCAAGGGAGTTCGTGTTGTCTGAGCTTTTGTTTCTTTGCTTATGTTTTGTGTTTTATTTTTTTGTCGATATTGTCTTGTGTCATCCGGATTGTATTTTGTTTTACCCTTTAACTTTGGTATCAACTGTTATTCTATAAAATAGCTGGGGAAAAACCTTTGTAGGTGTTTGTTTTTTCCACTGTTATTTGACTGTCTGTCATAAACACAAAAACGGAAAACCATCAACCCCATAGACAGAATGTTTGCGTCGATGGCGCATGTAGTCATCGCTAGTTGAGACACTACCTACCTAAATACTTACCTAGATTTCATAACTATGTATATGAAAACAGAATTGCACATTAACTGTCCATCATTTGCAGGAAGTTAAACAGCTTCAATATCTCTAAACCTCACCTGTAATCCCGACTTGAATGGATAGAAACCAGTCATAAATGCGTTTCTTGACCTGTAACATAAAATGCTCTAACAATGCAAATAAACAACATAGCATTTGTATGAAAGTGAAAAAGTTTCGTTTGCCGTCAGTGAAAGAATCATTATTTGGTTCAACGAAACTGATTGTGAATAAAAATGTCAGATTAATTAGTTTTAATTAGTTTTACTGTATAGTAAAACCATATCCACTATAGCGACTTTCTAGATAGAGGGTTTTTACTGTCACAAAAGTTACCCAGTCAAGGATAATTAATGTCACCACTTTGAAAATTTTATGGTCGCCATCACTAGGTGGTTGACCATTATGGAGTGTCTGTGTCACAATATGATCACGGACATGTATCCAGTATCGTTGTCATTACCCATTCTCCCTACTTGATTTGCGAGTTGTTACTGCCCTGTACATTGGGCATTACAACGGGTGCCACATGTGTAGCAGGACATGCTTACCCTTCCGGAGCACCTGATGTCACTCCCGGTTTATGCTGTTGGTAATGGCCTTATCTGGTTTTCTGGATGTATGATTTATGAATTTCGGTAATGTTCTCATTCTATATATGCCGTTACCAATTTCCGGGGAAATTTTCGTGCTGTTTTGTGCCGATATCAGTCAGTGATTTTACTGTGTCATGTGGAGTTATATAAACAAATAGAAAGTCGGGCCCCCCTCTCAGGTTTCAAGGCACATGCAAAGGAATATAACATAAGCCAGATATCATAATTACATGTATAAAGCTCCAGAAAAAACAACTTACGGTGTGCAGACCGGCTGGACATACGAATGGTTTAATACCATTCCATGTGTTGCTAAATAGTCGATGTTGGGAGAAATCACCTGTGGATTGCGAAATCCAACATCGTTCCATCCTGAAATGTAAAATTATGCTTTATAATTATTTGCCAGTACTATTGTATAAATAATGAAATATGTTCAAATAATAATTATGCATTATCCTTTTGGAAACATTTTCACAGTGCGTTTGGAAGGTTTTTGACTTTTTGTTAAAGTAACCTTATAATTTTAACGTTTACTGTCATAAACTGATATAGGACCATTTTAAAAGAATTAGGTAAATTCACTTCAAAAATTTTGTATTTCAGGTATCTCTTATTCATTTAAAATCGTTCAGAAATACATTTTGAAAGTTTCGAAATTTTACCATAAAAACTGTTGACGTTCATATGTTTTATATTGTAATGATTTTTTTTTCCGGAAGGTATGATTTTCATGCGTCTTTTGCCTTGGAAATCATAACATTTTGACGAATTTGGAACATTTTGAAAATGTCGCGGAACTGAGATTTAAACAATCACCTAACTCTTTATTAGGATCCGAATATTGTGGACAGACTTATTCTGTATTCTGCCTTATCCGTCGAAGTTAATTGGAAAAGGTGAAACGTTCTTCAAAATAGTCGGATCAAACACCAAAATGTTATGCGTATATCAGTAAGCGTGCGTAAATGAAGGAGTAAGTCACATGAATTTATGACTGACGAAAAACAGACAATAAAAAATATCTTCCGCCCTGAATGGCAGATCCTTGAAAGTGGACGAAAAGACGTTTAATTTCTGCGTTTTTTAAAAATTAGTATTGCAATTTGTTAAATGTGAGTTGAAGAATGAGCCGTAACGGCTTATTTGTTTTGTTGATTGCCCCCTCCCACCACCACCCCTCCGAGTATGAGCGCAAACTAAATATTTTAAACTTTTAAAATCTGTTACGTATGAACAAATTATTTGGGTACAACTTCAACGTTTACTTACTTTAATCCATATTCAGGTTTACTACATAAACAATGCGAACAGTAAATTTTAAATGACTTTTAATGAAACTTATGGGAAGCATGACAGAAACAAGTTTTCGAATATCTTTTCTTTTCCTTCAGCACAACCACAAAAGAACGCAGATATTACTGTATCTATTTTTAATGTTTGAAAAATTCAGATATATTTTGATTATGTTATATTAAAATTTAAAGTACTTCGTATATATTAGCACCTGTTGCATATGCGATATATTTTGACTCAGAACAAAGTATACTTTTCAAAAAAAAGAAACGCATAGCGAAATTTGGGGGAGATATTAAAACAAACAATTTCAAGGATAACAATGATTAATAAATAGATGGATAAATAAGAACTCAAAACAACCTTCAAATGTTCATTTCCAT
>JAOXYI010182550.1:0-18064 GCA_028566495.1 Lithophaga antillarum | reverse complement strand
TCCCTTTACCGTAGTTTTGTTCTTTCCTCTTACCGAGTGTGACTTTTTACCGGACTTGACATGAGCAACACGGTGGGAGTCTAATTAGAAGCAAGAACTGTTTACCCTTCCGGAGCACCTAGGTTCACTCCCGGCTTAAGTGGGACCCGTGTTGCTCATCTACTTTTTTAGTTTTTCTGTGTTGTATTTTCTGTTGCATGTTCGTGCGTTGTTTGTTTGTTTTCGTCTTCCTCGTTCCCGATGTTGCCTGTGTCCTCGGATTGTTCCACCTTGAATGCCTTCGGTTTTCTCTCGCCTTTCTTAATCATTTGTTTTAGTATAATATTTACAGGACTAATTTGACATTCAAACAAAATCTCAGAATCCACGTTTCAAAAACTTTGTGAATTTTGACATTTTTATTTCAAACCGAATATGAACCACGGTAAAATTTTAATAGGCCTAACTTTATGTTCGGGTCCGGAAATATTTTTTTGGTTCGAGTTGTCTCCCATAGAACGGGGCTATAGATGAAAGTGCGTAGAATTCAACGGATTCCGGAACTTCAGGAACGATTTTGGTGTTGCAGTTTTAACCAGTGGGTTGTATGGTGATAAATATTTGCTGGAGTATTTGTTCCATAAATCGATCCTCCTTCATTATAAAAATACAAATACAAAGTGTACAACAAATTGAACTTCACCGAAGTCACAAAAACATTCGTGCTCTCGATCACACGCCATTTTGGTATAAATGTAGATCTCGATTTGAGTGTTTGTTTGGATTGATGGATGGCGATTAACGCCACTTTAAGCAATTCATCACTATTTTCGTGGCGGCCAGTTCTTAATGGTTCGAGGAAGCTGGAGTACCCGGAGAAAAGAACCGACTTTCGGTAAAAACGACGGTTCCCTCAAGCTTATTTGATAACATTTTCTAGTAAGATTCCCGTAACCGTATGTGCTAAAGTTTACATGTACCAGTTACGTGTGAGAAGTCGGCATATCGCAGCCTTAGTTGATACAATACTCGACTCGAATGTTATGAATATAATTTAGTTTATAATATTTGAATTTGGTTTCAGGTGAAAATAGAACACCCAAGCGAAAGTGGACATAGAGGAAATAAAGGATATGTATGCAGAACATTTCCTCCAAGAGGGTGACAGTCAGGATCACGATATAAACAACAATTGTGAAAGTTGCGAAAACGCAACTGTACTAGACGATATGGTAGTCTCGACGATAATGCAATACAAATAAGAGTAAGACCGTTTTATGTGTCGAATCCTGATGTTTGAACTGACAAATCTTTCGAAAGAGAGGCGGCTCCTTCTGATGTTGACATGTAAATCAGTGATGAACAATTTTCGTAGCGTTGTGGGTGTTCTCTAAATTGTTTTAATTATTTTTAAGATCTCAACGTTCAAAGACGCTTTTTATTACTTTAGGTTGACATTGAAAGAGTTTTCTAACCAGGAAAGAGATATTTTTGTACTTTCAAAAACTAGATCAAATGGAATTTACTGACACCGAGAAAACAGACAACGGCAAAAGACAATTCAATAGAATTACAATTATCAAGGAATACGGATATGCGAATTTACATGGAAATTTATTTACGATTTAGATTCCAAAGCTTTTAGGAACCTGAAAAAACATTATTAAGAAAATGGAGTTGTGTACGGAAATGCAGGTAAAAAAGCAAAAATGCTTATCCCTTTGAAGTAGTGCAAACAGTTGTGCATTATATCACACAGTATGGAGATGATCACGGCCTACCAGTTGCTAACGCTCCGAGAGGAAATGATAACCTTCCAATAATATTTCTGCCGCGTCAGCAAAGTAAGAAATGTATGCATTCTTTGTATATGACATCTTGTTTGGAATTAAGACAGTGATATGTAGATCTTTCTTCAGAATGATATGGAATCAGTGTTTACCGTATATTACAATTCTCACACCTAGAACCGATCTTTGCAAAACATGCGAGATGTTTCGACGAGCCATACTCCATGCAATAACGGAAGAACAGTTTTCAGCAGATTGGTGCTCTTTATTTTTGTACTCCGAGGAAAGTTCACATTTTTGGAGTTTGTAATGAACACTACCCGTTACAAACAAATTTTCTGGTCGATGAAGAGGAAACCATAGGTGAAGACGGGAAAAAGTTCATGGTCCGAACAGTGTTCTTAGCATGCTTCGTTACTACCTTGCAAGTAATCATTACAGTGACAAAGGGTGTCACATTCACGCTGACAATTGTATAGGCTAAAATAAAAATAAGTCAACAACTCATTATTTAGCTTGGAGATGTGGTAGAAAGTTGCATCCTTTTATTGAACTCCATGTCATAGAGGCTAGACATACTAAAAGTATGTGCGAATGCTTGTTATGGGCTAATGAAGAAACGATATCAAAGGACAGACTACAATTCCATTGAACAGCTGCCGAAAACTGTCGACGAATCCTCATGTTGCAATAAATCCCTTCTAAACGTAACAAGTGAAAAATTACATGTTTATCACTGGAGCAAATGGGATTCATTCTTTTCTCTATATTTCAAACCAATTAAGGGTATAGTGATATACTACCATTTTCGTTTAGTAATGACAAGCTTGGCATTATTTACATGCAGAGATATTCAAATGACGAAGAGCACAGATTTGTTTTGAAGAAATGGGAAGACACAAATATCGACGAATGTTTTAACATCATGGCAGAAATCGTACACCCAGCAGGTCTTTCGCGGGAAAGAGAGAAGTACGAAGTACTTACATGTATATCGTAATGTATGCCAATTCGTCCAACAAGATTTCAGAGACGATACCTGTCCACATTTCAGTAGAAGAATGAAGTCTGATATTTACATTGAATTTACAACAATTTATGATACAGTTTATACGAACGTACTTGTATATCTCAGACGTTTATTATGATATACTGGATACAAGTTCAGTTAATTGATGCTTTCAATTAAATGATATATTTTATAATTCTTATTTACTTTATTTTTCAGATATGAATAATTTTAATGTAAATTTGAATAATGGAATTTTTTATACCAAAGTTGTCGTGGCATCTAGCATTTGCCTATTCGAAATGTTGTCTGTCCGTCTATTACATTGATTTTCATACCCACAATTTTAGTTCCCTGAACTCTCACAAGCTAAATTTTTATTGACGAATAGTTAGCCAAATACACATTCCGACTTCAGTAAAAAGTCAAAGGTCAAGGTCACAGTTACTGAAATAGATTTGGTTAGATACTAAAATAGATTTATTGACGGAATAGGAAAGTGCTTCCAGAACATTTTTTTAATTTAAGAGAACCCCAAGACACTGGTAAAAATGTCTCTTATTTTGACATGTTAGCATACATCATCGACGAAGTTCAGTGAAATTTTCCCGTCAGACTTCAAATTTTCTATTTACAAAAATTTACAATTTACGTGAAAGCTGATCATATCAGACTGAAATTAAAAATATAAATTCTCCTTGAAATTATCTTGCCTTTGGTGCCAAAAATTTGAAATCGATAAATTTCGACTTCCGGACCCTTTTCGCTTGACGCGCCCCAAATGTCAAGGACAATATACAATAACACACAAATCAACTAATTAACTTTTGAAGAATGGGCAATCCTGGAGGTATACACATATCACACTGGACATATCATCGCCAAATGTTTTGTTTCTGTTTTTTTTTTTTTAAATTGTCAACACTACCTCTTCAGTGGGAAAGCTTTATTATGTAAACATAGATCCTTATAACTCTAAATACTTATACTTGTCATAGTGCATCGCTATACAGAACTTCGTGTCGCCCTTCTGTATGACAGATACTTTATCTTCTTACCTGTGGGAGTTTTTGTTTTATCTATAGTTCTTTTCGCTTGTTTTCCTTTCGTTTCCAATGTAAAATGATTTTATATTAAAACCATGTCTACAGTGTAACATGCCTTAACTATCAGAATAAGGTACACATGTAATCATTGTTGATCCAAATGTTTGTATATTTGTAAATGTACATGAGACAGAATCATATAAAGTATATTCGCAAAAACCAAAAAAAAAAAAAAAAGAAAAAAGAAGAAGAACAGCACTGTAAGATCGGCAACAAATGCACAGGAATTCGTACTTTTTGTCAAGTTAAAAATGGACACAGCGTGCACTTTAACGGCACACTGACTATAACGATAACAGCCACATCTATGCAAATACGTGAAAGAAAAGAAAAAGAAAGAAATGGAAATTATCATAACAATTGTTCATATCGAACAATTGATAAGGTCTTTCCCTGAATTCCTATATCCCCCTAAATAAAACAAAGAAACCCTTGAAAACCAGGATTTTACAGTCTGCATGGCTAGTTTTTACTCAGAAACTAAAAAAAAGAAAAAAAAATGTTCATCCAAGATTGTGTTTTTTATCCGTTTTGAAGCATATAGAACTCATTTAAAGCCATTTTGGACCACGATTTTTTTTCCCATTTCCCAAGGGTAATTTACTTCCTTCGGAAGCATTAACTTTGCACTAGTAGGGAACCCGATTGTCCTCACTAAGGGAAATATCACCTGTAAAAGAAATGTAATTTTATAGTCAAGTCAGGCATCAGATATTAATTGGCAAATCACCTATATAATAGTAATAAATGCGAGAAAAATATTTTTAATTTCCTATAAACAATATGGGACAATCAGTCGAAAATATGAAATAAAATTTACATTATATGTATGAATATAAAAAGTAAAAAACTACTAGAACAAACTGGCGATAGTAAATAAACTGTTAACATATATCAAAGAGATAGAAAGCTTCACTTTTAATTGTATATGTCGAGTAGATAATAAAGTTTAGACTTCTGCAAGATACAGAATTTTCAACACGTGAGTAAATTGATGACCTGATGACTAGACATTACAGTAACGGCCTGGCGAAAATTAAACAAAAGCTGTCGAGAAGCTAGCAAATTGAAGCCCATTTTGAACACTCGCTAGCAACTGTTGACATCCCCTCTGTCAAAAGACTGGCGACAGTTGACAGCTTTTCGGTAGCGAAAAATAATTTTGCCAGCTACGGTTCACAGCTTCCGTTGAATACTTGAAATCTTACCCTTGAACAAACGACAGCCAAAACGTTTGGTTCCTTGTCAACTTATTTCTAAGAAAAAATAATAATAGAATATGGCAAATATCAACAGTTCACACTACAATATAAATAAGTAAATTTTGGATACGATCAAATTTGTCAAGTGTTTAAAGGTTTGACAGCTTGTGACTGTCAAAAGGGCTGGCTAGTTATCAAAACGGGCTGTCAAGTTGATTACTTGCTAGTTACTATTGCCAGCTTTTTTTATCACTAGACTTTTGAGCGTTGCTAGCTATTTGACAGCCTAGAGTTTAACTTTCGACAGGTCGGTACTGTATGTTAACCACTCAGTAATTTGAAAATACATAAAATGTTTAAAAAAGTAAGTTTTTCCCCCACTCTTTTAAGCTCAAAGCTATTGTTTAGTTTTATAATTGGAGACATGTCATAAGCATCATTTTTATATTAATTTTACATTTTAAATGTTGCAGTTACTTCATCTGATGAAAAAAAAAAAAAAAAAACGCCTGAGAATATTTTTCAGATCGTAACAATCTTCAATATTGAAGCAATATTTGCTAGATGTATTTGTAGTTAATTTATCTGTAAAATTAAAAATAAAATGTTTTGGTTATATTTTACAATAATTTTAGATTTTAAGGCAATTTCTGGAAACTGGAGGATAGCAGTAAATAGAAATACATGTAATCGCTTACATCATGAATTTGTATTGGAGACGACTAATGTTGTTTTTCTGTGACACTGAAAAGCCACTAAGGCTGCTTAACCTAGGTCAAGGATACAGAAAGATAGCTGAAAATTTCAAAAATTTTCTAACAGATAAATTATGTAAAAAAACTTTCGGAATGCCTCTTTTGAGATGAAGATTAAATGAGATTGATCTATCTGGCCCTGTTGGCCATGCTGGGAATGAAAGTTCTATCATGTCTGGAGTTTGAAATTAAAAACAATTCAAGGGACTAATGACCTTTTCATAAGATTTTCTATGTAGGTGACGTGCGAAACCCTTTTGGTATTCAAATTACAATCGGTGTTGGGACTGCATTGGACTACATTTGCATAGACTTATCTTCTTGTTAATGGTAACTAAAAAAAAAACCCTTATAGATCACCCACCGTTACCAAATTTATTACAGGTTTCATTTGTTAAATTATTTCAACTTTTACCTTTTTACCTCTATCTTTTTGTTCATGTGGTGTCGTTTCTTGTTCAAAATACGTCCTTTCGTTTGGAAAATATAACTATTTTATTGCGGCAAGGCCAAATGGATCGATATTGAATATTATTTTTTTCATTGTGTGCTGTATTTTTTTTTATGTTCCAATTATGAACAATAGCAACTTATTTATAGCAACAGCGTCCTTTATGGAATTTCAGCGATCTAGTTTTTTTGTTTAAATATTTTTGATTAACAGTGCGCTAGAAATGCAGAAAAAGAAACCAGAACATTTTTTTTGTATAATAGGTGATTTTTTTTGCTTTAAATTAAGAAGATACAGGCTCGAACGTCGACGTGTATAAAATGGTCCGACTGTGACATTACTATGAACACGGTGTCGCCTTTTATACAAACTGAATACATTAACTGATACTTTAAACATCTCATATGTACAGTCAGTCGTCAGAGTATCTGCTTCAGTACAAAAATGCCGACTTCTATAGGCATATTCGCAAGTTTGATGGCAGAGAACAACATGGTTTGTCTTCTGTAAATGTAAAAATGCAAAACCTACAAATTTTCAGTTACAGATCAACGTTTAGCTGTAATTAAAATGTCTTATTAGAGTAAAAACTATGTAGTAATCGACCGTGTAAAAGCAATAAAGCTAATCAATTTAATCACCGGCATTTTAATCAACCCGTTCATATATAAGTATTTTATATAAATATAATATTCATATTTAAGTCTTCTTTTTTTTTCATGTCGAATTAGAGTTTCAATTAAGAGTGGAATGCAGAGGTTATATCTTCTTAAAATTTCCATCAAGCTCCCTCGCTAAAATTTGTTACAAATATAAACAAGCATTAATTTTAAGGTAAAAGGCCCTGAGGCATAACTTTAAACAAAGTGACAAAAACATTTCATTATATCATTATATTAAAAAGTAAATCTGGTAAGTGCTTGTAGTCTACAATATTGCTTAAATAATGAAGTATCTAATAGTGTGAGATGGATAATAACATAACAGGTGAGTATTCGTTTCCATGAATGAAAGGAAATAGAAAGAATAATTGCTTATATCTTTTTTGATTATTCCTTGTAACTTCATTTGAAAATACATACAGAACAGGACAAGCGACATGGAAATATATCGTTACTGAACAGACAAAAATGTTTTAGACATATAGATTTAATAATAAGGCGAAAGCAAATTATTTCAAATTTGAAACTGTTATTCTCTTAATACATGTAAACACAAAGAAAATATCTACACTTAATATCACGGAGTCGTTCTATAAAGATATGTTACAGGTATAGTATGTTTTTTGAAATTCTAAAGCATTGTTTCACTGAAAACTATTTTTTTTACAATAATACTGAAAAGTTTTTGTTACAACTGTCCATTCTAAATATTTGAATAGTTTTAAATTATGGTGTATATACAAGAAATAGAACATTAACGTAAAAACCCTGCTGAGAATAAAGGACAAGGTAGTATAAGAGCCATATTTGGCCCCAATTTTTGGCAATTTTTAAAGTTTATCATATTCATTTGTTTGACTTTCTTATTAAACAGTTAAATGGATAAGATCTACAAAACAATACATTAAACATGTAAAATAATGATTTTCCTGTTTAAAAAAGCATGGGCAACCATGACTGAAAACGACAAAAGTACAAAAAGTCCAAAAATTTCAATAAAATAAGCAAATTTTAGCTGTTTTAAATATGACCGAACTGAGTACTACCAAAATATTTTGTAGCCACATAAACGTTGCACTGTTACATCATGTGGAAAAATATATTCGTGTTACACGCGTCCGCTCATATTTAATTTTGTCGAAAACTATGATAAAATGTCATATTTTAAAGAATTTTCTACCAAAAAAGGTAAATAACGGCGACTTTTTGACGTTATTATGACGTAATTCTGACAAATTCGCCTGATAAAATTTTATTTTTCTTTAAGAGTAATGTCTAAAGCTAAAAACTATGACTATGTGCATTCATGTGAAAATTTTCAAAGAGGGGGCCAAAAAGGGCCCTTATTATACCTTGTCCCTTTCTAAGTTCTTTTTGATGATTTCTGTCAGTTGTACTTTTGTTATATAGAACATATATATGATGACTACGATTTTCCAGTTCTGAACTGTCTTTTTCTGAGTAGCAATATAGCAGCGTCACCTTTGTATGGGACTGAGCCGCTCCTCTAGAGCTTGTGTCCAATAGAACGACTTTCTAGATAGAGGGTTATTGCTGTCACAAATAATACTTAGTCAAAGCTACATCAAACCCAAATTTATGTCATCAGGTCGGCAATTAATGATCTGCACCACGTGTTGGTTGACCATTATGGAGTGTCCGTATCACGGATGATTATATCTTTCCTGTGTCGTAGTCATTATCTGTTCTGCTTACCTATAGGCTTTGTATTATGGGCAATGCGACAGATGCCACATGTTGAGCAGGACAGGCTTACCCTTCCGAAGCATCTGATATCACATACGGTTTTGAGTTCGTATTGTCCTAGCTTTACTTTTCAGTGTTGTGTTTGTTTTTGCTTGGATGTTATATCTTTGGTCCTTTGTTAGTGATGATTATGTATGGTCCTCTGGCTGTACGGTTTTATCAACATTCAACTCGGTACATATTGAACAGTCCTTACAGCTGATAAAACCTTGCCGGTTTCATTAAAGCATCAAATTTGCGGGAAACAATATAGTCATATGAGTAAAACCATATCACTTCTTACTGTTTTATACACATTGTTATGTAGACAGGACTGTTTTTTTTCCGCTACTATTTGTTTTCGTTTTAACTAACACCTAATTTGACTGTAAAATCATGTTTCGATAGAGGTTCCTTAAAATGTTCCTGGTTATCCAGGTATTTCATGGAGACAATTTTTTGTCGTTTAATTAAAAAAAGTTCAAATGGAAAGTTCAATTAGAAAATTCGTTTTTACACTGTCAAGTGTTTTTAGTTGTTTCCTTCTTTTAAATGTATATTTGCTTATGTTTGTTTTATTGTGTTTTGTTTTTGTTATTTGTTAAAAATAATGAATTTATAAAATGAATAGTGTTAAACGTCAAGTGAGCAATATTTCAACAATATCATGACGTGAACATTAGTTCAAATGCAATTTTTATTGTCTGTTTTGTGCTAGACCAACACGCTAAGCAGATAATTTTTCTAGTGCTAGCTCACTGAAGTAACGGTCAGCAGTTACATTTGTTACACCACTCGGACACATTATCCTGACCTCGAGCCAACCAGTATCTGCTCTACCTCCATAACGCTGCGTTCTGCGGAGGAGCAGCAAAGCAGCAAATACCATTTTAATAATCTTTGGTTTGACCCGATCGGGGGATCGAATCCACGACCTTTGGCATTTGAGGCGAGCACGCTAACCATTACACCATCGAGGCGGTTACCCTACCCCACTACTGTAGGTACTCTTTCTCTCTCTCTCTCTAAAAAACAAACAAAAAAACAACTGCTAAGTATGAAAACTGAACACATAAATACATTTCAGGAAAGAGTCAACAACACAAAATTTCAAAATTTGTTATTTATTTTTATCTCTCTTACTTTTCTTCGACAAGTTTATACACATGTCTTTGTTTACTATCCACGTAACATTATGCATGGATAGTAAATATACGTGGATAGTAAACAAAGCCGTGTGCTTATGGATGCAGTTTTGTGTACATGTAAATGTACCATTTTGTTTCATTTTCACTGTCATTTTTTTTCTACCAAAATGAACCACTATGTTTTGTTTCTGTCTAACCGGTAAAGAAGAGACTTGAAAAGACTTTTGAGTACGGTGTTGGTGTACAATCTTTCCTACCAATTACAGCAATCCAAAGATCTCGTTTCTTTGCTGACATCTCTTCCGTCAAGTCTCCCTGGCTTAAAATAACTTTTGGGACAGGGTGGTACGACCATTTAACTTCCTCTTTATCTGACCTGTTGTGACAGCCAACTATGACACAGGTATTTACTATTTTGACTTAAGGCGATTAAAATGTGTGTCACTGAAAACTCAGGTGAAACAAATGATAGCGTGCCCTACAAGATGGCGAATGACCTATTAGACTTCGACTACTGACTTCACATGAAATCTATGTAATACAAAATATTACGAAAATATATTATTTTATTGGCTTTTGTTTTCTAATGCAACGTCTTAATCACATGAATTCATTTTTTAAACCTTTAATTTAAATAATTACAAATTAGTAACGAAAATTAGTGCGCAGAAAATAATGTAAAATCCACAGTAAATCATGTAACATTTTGAAACTCATAACATTTCATTATGTTTAAAAGTAAGTCTAGTAAGTGCATGTACAAGTAGGTCTACAGTTGAATAATGAGGTATCTAATAGTTTGATATGGATAACAAAATAACTGGTAAGTATTCGTATCCAAGAATGAAAGGAAATACCAAGAATAATTGTTTGTTTCAAAACTTGCTTTTACTTTGTTTTTATTATTCACCTGTAACTTCATTTGAAAAATACAGGCAGAACTAGACAAGCAACATGAGGATGTATTGTTACTAAATAGACGAAAATGTTTAAGACATCCATAGTTAATAAAGCGAAAGCTAACTGTTTCAAATCCGAAAACTGTTATTTTTTATACATGTAAACACCGATAAATAATACACATTTAATATCTGTAAAGGTATGTTACGAGTAAAGTATGTTTTTTTGTTGAAAATCCTGAACTTGTCGTTTCACTGAAAACTATTTTTGTTCAATATTACTGAAGAGATTTTGATACAATTGTCCGTTCCAAATATCAATTGGTTTTAAAATATAGCGTGTATATAAGAAATAAAACATTAATGTAAAGATTGTAAAGATTCCCCTCCTGGGTATAAGTTCTTTATAATGATTATTACCAGTTGTATTTATTATAAACGTAATGACCGCGGTTTTCCAGTTGTAAACTTTTCTTTTCTGAGTAGCAATATACCAGCGTATGGAGTCTACATTTCACAGTTGATCCGCTGCTCTAAAGCTTTTTTCCAACAGCGAATTTTTAGATAGAGGGTTATTACAAAAACTACTCAAACAAGCCGAAATTAATGTCATCACCTCGGAAATTTATGGTCACCATCGCGAGTTGGTTGACCATTGTGGAGTGTCCGTATCACAAATGATTACGGACATATTCCCTGGATCGTAGTCATTACCCATTCTTCTTACCTGATTTGCGACTTGTTAACGACTTTGTACAATGAGCAATACGATGGGTGCCACATGTGAAGGAGGACAGGCTTATCCTTCCGCAGAACCTGATGCTACTGACGGTTTTTATGGGAGTTCGTATTATCCTAGCTTTAGTTTTCAGTTTTGTGTTTGATTTTGCTTGCACGTTTATGTTTGTTCCTTTGTTGGTAAAGATTTTGTCTGGTCCTCTGGATGTATCGTTTTATAAACATTCAACTCGGTAATTTGCTCATTCTTTGTACATATTTAACTGAACTGAAAGCCTTGTCGATTTCATTCAATCATCAAATTTGCAAGAAACAATATAGTCTTATGAATAAAACTATATCACATCTTACTGTTTTATACACATTGTAATGAAGAGTGAACAAATTTAACTGATACTACCTTTTCTGCATTTCCACGAACAACTTGTTTGCTAGTAAAAATCATGTTTTGCTGCAGATTCCTTAAAATGTTCCTCGTTATACGGAGATAAACGTTTGTGCTTAATTAATGAAAATACAAATGGAGAGTTCAATTAGAAAATGAGTTATACTGTCAAGTGCTTTTTGGTAGTTTTTTTTTTAATGAATACCTTGATGATTTTGTTTTGCTATGTTTTGGTTTTTGTTGTTGTTTATTTTAATAAATTCTTCAAAATGAAATCTTATTATTGATCGTACCTCAGTATTTTAAATATCTGAGATACTTATCTTGACTGTATATACTGATATAATATTCGTATGTATCTATACAGTAGTACTTGTATAAAATCTCGGAATTGGATTCGCCATATTCGACATGAGATTTTACAAAATTGGTACCATGCTAGGAACTACTACCCGTCCCCTTTTAAAAACTAACCTTATACTACTACCATTTTTGTTTTATTTTATCTTGTTTGTATGTTTGTCCTGTGATAATTGATGGTTTCCTGATTTCTGTTATTTATGTGTTCATGCATTTTTTATCTTGTCATGCTTAACAGATTTTTGGATTATTCGGTTGGAACTCTTGTTTCCTGTCTCGTAGTCGCATAACATTAAATGTGAAATGAAATGCGTTTCGATTCTTCTATGCATGCATAAATGAACAAAGTGAAGTATACCGATTCGGCATAGGAATTTATTCATTGTATAATGCAGGAAACAAAACACTAAAAATAGGAAAACGTTCAATCTCGCTCTTATTGTATTAACTTTTAAGCATCACCTGAACTAATCGTTTACTTTGGATTTCCAGGAAAGATTCCATCAGTTTGTTCTCAGAGATGGATTTTGGCTTATATATTATTTGCTGGTTTCTACTTCGTATATGCCTTGAGAGTAAATATCAGTGTAGCACTTGTCTGCATGGTAAAGACACCAATGACGAATTCAAGTTTATTAACTTCAGACATGAATAATGAAACTCAGGATGATCAGTGTACCGCATTGGAAGCGCGAAGTTTAAAACAGTACCAGGTGAGTAAATTTTAAAACTAATTTTGGAGAATTGCAAGTGTTGCAACATATAAAAATAAGAATATCAAACATAATACACTAATATGGAAGAACAAATCTAATAGTACAAACTATCTTAATTCCACATTCTAGGCTATTAGAGTCTGCTTTTGTCCATAGAAATCTATTATTTTTATTTGATTATCTTGTGAAAGTGGCAACTCACATATTTAAATAAAATACATACCGTACATGGTTTGCCAGACTGTCTATTCTGTTGCTGTTGATAGGTAGAGTAGAGTTAAACAATATTGATAATAGCGCTTGATCTTTGGCAAATATCAAGATTTACACGTCTACTTAATTTTACATTTCTGGCTGTGAAAGTGATATTCTTAATAAAATAAAGCACCCACGTGATTTTTGCTTTGTAAAATAAAACAAAATATCTGAAATAAGTTAAATTTAAATAAGTTAAAAAATTAAATCAAATCGGATTCAGAATATCTATCCCCCCCAAAATAAGTATCCAGTAAGTTGGAATAATTATTGTAGAAGTAAAAACTTTCAGTTAATCAAAGTAAATAGTCCTAAGAACGTTTAAAAAATACTTGCCAAGTAATAGATATTTACTTCTCAACAAAAAGTTGGGAAATAGTGGGAATTGTAGAAAATACTGAAAGGTACATCTATAGCCCTTTTCGGAAACTCAATACGGAATCAATACGGAAGTACCGACTTTGATTTTCTGCTACAATTTCTATGACCGGTTCCCTGCTTCCGGTGAGTGGCGGCAATGGAATCGCACGTTAATCAACGTAACTAAAATCGGTCATTGTCGCAATAATGCACATAGTGCTGCCGATTTACATAATTTTATTGAAAGTTCAGATGAAACAAGATAATTCATTAACAAAAAGTAAGCTCGAAAAGCAAAACAGTTCTTTAAAATGGTTAGGGATAAATTTGCAAAGTTGTACCGCCAAGGGAGACAACTCCCAACAAATACTAATTTTGGACCAAAAACGGCAGTTACGGAATGGGTTTCCGAAAAGGGCTATAAATGCACTCTACATATTGGTAGTCTACGTACCAGACAGATCATAAAAAAAACAAATAAAAATGCGATATTCGTGGTTGAAGATAATATACAAGTACATACAACGAATTAATTACACTGTTTCTGAACACTTTAGTCATTTTGTTAGAATAATAGAGGCTACCGAATAATCTTCGAATATTGGTATAGGTCAACATCTTGCAGGTATTAAAACGTGTGCATAAGCAAATATGCAATACGTTTAATTTGAAATCTCAGTTCAGGAGCATCATACGATAACAATAAATTGTACAACATGATATGGAAGACTTTTTCTAAACTATAATAAGGCCGGTAAAATAAACGATCAAAAGAAAAAATGTAAATTGCACATATTTTACGTAAGTGTTATTAGCGATAAAATGTTATATTAACAAAAAAATAAATATTCTTTGGTAGCAACTCTCCCTTTGATTAAAAGACAATTTACTATCGTGTTTTGCTGCATGTTTTGGGTTCTCGAAATTGTTACTTGGTATCATCATTTAATGTTAAAATACTTTTTGGAAAATATTTGGCAAAAGTAACAATTAATTGTTTGGTTTCATGACAATTTTTGTTTCCTTCCTTCATGAAATTAATCTAAAACATGAATTTAGCAAAACAAACAAAACAAAACAAAAACTGCCAGTTTTTGTGCCACGTGTTGTTTCCACACATGTTAACCGAGGAAACAAATTGTTAAAATACAATTGGTAATCATACACAAATCACGGAGACAAGGAAAATTATAGTAAGTATCATATTGCATATTGAAATGTATTGGAAATTGATATTACCTAACCAAACATCATATTACGTGGTAATGTGTTATGTTCTGTTAAATTTAACGGAAACATGCATTTTGCACAGGTTATGATATATTGGTTATGCTATATAACCCAAATAGCGTCATTACATGTAATCCATTGCAATACAGACGTAACCGAACAATTATGGTTTCCGCATTATTGTATAGTAGTGAAATTATAATACTGGAACGTGTTTTCGTGCTTCTGTTTTACAGCCTCAGACAAAAAAGTGTAGACGTCCGCTGATAAAAAGTAGCATATAATTTTTGGATTGCTGTCTTTCGATCGATACCAAAATATAAAAAAAAAACATAGTAAGAGATCGATTATGGGTTATGATCAAATGTCTGTTAAATTTATGAGTTTAGCTATTGCAGTACTCATTTGAGTGCTTCAGACAAGCAATTGTCTGTTTCATTTCACTCAGATGTATGTATTGAATTATGTTTCGACTTAAAACAGTCGATATTTTATGCTTTTTGGGGAGGAGGTCTTGAGAAGTTGTGTACGTAAAGCTTGCGAATTTCAGTGGAGAGGTTTCCATATGAAACTTTTCAATGTTTCAGGGATGTCCGTATCGACACAGAAAATTATGCTACATAATTATATTTGCTGCAAGGATACCTTTAATTAGTTGCACGTTGGTCCGTTGCGATAAATCAGAAATATTGATGAAAGTGAAGTTAAATACCAACTAAACGATTGTTGATAAATAGGTTACGTTCCTTAGAATGATGTAAGCGTGAATCGCGTGTGTATCATTTATTTGTCCTCCGTTACGTAACTTAATGGCAAATTTTCTCCAGATAGATAGATGAAACATTAAAATCAAATATATTGCGTGTATGTGAATCTCTTTTATTACATAATTTAATGGCACACTTATTTCAACTGGAAAGGCGGACTACTAAAACCACATATTGCGTGAATACAATAGAAACAGTACAGAACACCTCATCCCTTTTACAATTTAATGTCTTCGTTATATATTAGATAAATTGAAATCGATTCTAATGAATCTTTCCTAATTATCATACCCTCGATTTCAGCTCTTACTGTGATGATATGTACACTTATCAGGCCATCAGTGGTAACTTGAACTATTGTAACGTTTTGTTCTCTTGTAACTTTTCTGTTCTAGAAAGAAAAGTACACTCTTACATAAATTGATTAGTTTTCTTGAGTGTACTTATTCAAATTATTTTGGCTAATCTAGATTTCGATGGCTTTCTTGAAATATACAACTAATGTTTATAAAATTACAACCTTTATGTATATTTCTAAGGAAGCATTTGTGGTTCGTGTAAGAAATGAATTATCATGTAATTAAGAAACGACGTTTATTTTTTTGTTATGATGAATATCATCTTCAGCGATGTTCAGTTTTATCGTGACGTCCGGTTTTACTAGTAGTATAATCAGACAGAACCGCCGATCTTCGGAAGGTAACACCGAGTTTTCTTTTGACACAAAGAACTGCTCAGTGAGTTATATTTCATTCCTGACAAAAATTTTCTATGCCTTGGATTTTTTACTTCAGATAATGTTTATTTAGAATGCTACTGTATGATAGGGTGTCTTTCTAGAATTTCGAAAGGGACCCGACTCGTGCACTGCAAGAAAGTATCACTTTACACACTTTGTTAAATGTCTATCATGTTGAATATTTAGCTATCAAACAAGTCAAAGGACAAGGTAGGGTAACGGCCTTTTTGGCCCCCTTTTTCCACGATTTTCAAATTAAATGCACATAGTGATATATGTTACCTTAAAAAGCGTAATATTTTATAAGTTAATTTTGCCAGGATGACGTCAAAAATTGGCCGTTTAATACCATTTCTTAGCAAATTGCTCAAAATATCGAATTTTTCCATAGTTTTCGACAAAATTAAGCATGAGCCGGCGTGTACCGCAAACATATCTTTATACATAATGTAAAGTTTATATGCATCAGCTCATATTTCAAACAGCCAAAATTTGCCTGTTTTATTGCCATTTTTGTAGTTTTGATTCATGTTTGCGCATGCTTTTTGAACAGGAAAATTATTATTTGACAACATCATGTAAGCTTATCCATTTAGCTGTTTAATAACAAAATTAAACTGTAAATATGATAAATTTTAAGATTGCCAAAAGTGGGGACCAGATATGACTCTTATCCTACCTTGTCCTTTTATTTAATGTCCATCGTCTTTTTACATTCATCCCTCTCAAATAAACCGTTACATGTGTTGCATGGTATTATAACAAGCTTGTGACAGGATATCTTTGGTAATGAACGACGGAAAAGTGCTGTGGTGTACGTTAGCCCCAACCCGAAATTATTCAGAATATACTGAGAATGAGAAACTACCTTATCTACATTCTCAAACACATAAAATTCCCCAATTTTTACAATTTCATGTCTCTATTGCACAAAGACGACACCTAAAAGCTGCTCAACATCGGTCTCAAGCCTTCCTAGAGTAAGTCCCCCAAATTCTGTGTGAATGCATAACACCAATTCCAAAATTGGGTCTTTTTCAAACTTTTCACCCGAATTTGTGCCATGTCGAGTCCGCCATATATGTAGCGCGGTAACCTGCTTCCCTTCCTTTTCTTGAGGCCAAATAAATATTGACTTACTGAACTATAATTTTGATGTGATTAATGCAACTAGTTTTCTAAAGTTGGCTAAATGTGGATTTGGGATGTTTTCAATTAATAACGCATTCTCTAATCACCAGTATACTGTAACAATTATTTCTTACTAATTTATTACGCAATTAATTATCTATCAAACTTTACTGAATGAAAACGTCAAAGGACTGGGTAGAATAACGGCCTTTTTGGCCCCCTTTTTTGACAATTTTCAGATGAAATGCATGTAGTGATATTTTTTACCTAAAGAAACCACTCTTAAAGAGCATAATATTTTATAAGTTAATTTTGCCATAATTATGTCACAGTGACGTCATAAATTCTCCGTTAATTACCATACCATTTCTTAGAAAAATTAACTCTATACATACTGAAAATTTGAATATATGATTCACTTTCTGTGTTCGCAGACTTATCAAATCTTTGTTAAGGGCCAGAAGTAATTAGCACAGCACATGCTGTTACGAGATCAAATCCGCAATTACAATTCTATCTTAAATCTAACACGTAGCATTTACTCATGAAATAAACTTTAAATTAGTTTTAAATATTTAGACCCATAATTGACATATTGATCTAATTGTAACTTTAAGATCAAATGTATAGGAGCAC